>JASCZW010018530.1:0-15264 GCA_034211315.2 Aedes japonicus | reverse complement strand
ATAAAAGATCATACACGACATCGTAATTAAAAAGGATTCAGCTAAGTAGTTTTTACTTTTTATATTTTTGATATCAATAGAGTTTTAGCTCCCTTAACGTTTATTGTGCAGGGGGAGAAATTCCTTTAATCATACATAATTTTTTTGACCATTTGGTTCAATCTTAAACTATTTACATACCTTGAACATATTAATGTGTGAGTGGAAGTGTGTATGTGTGTGCATGTGTGCGTGAGAGAGTGTGTGTTTTTTTTAGACGGGATGGAAAATCTGCAACCAGACACCTGAAGAACTCAGGGTGTGAGGATGAGGGTGCCAACTCCTCGACCAACTAAAAACCCACCCGTGCCTTAAGCCCCGGCCCTCCCCAGAACCACCTTTCGGTATTACTTCGGGGAGGGGGCTCTTGTGCTTATTCAGCACCCACTATGTCTAACTACTTAGGGCTTTAGTAGTTAGGTGGTCCCTGCGACCTGCCTTTGGTCGTTTCGCCATTTTTGTTGGAGATCGAGGACAATCTGGGAGGCTGCTATGCATACCGCGTCCCAGACTTCCCGGTCCTGGCACATCCTTGGGACCAAATTGTCCGGAGTCGTGTCGTGACCGCTTACGGCAAACATGCCTGATCTCGCGCCGTCGAAGCGAGGACATGCGAAGAACGCATGTTCCGCAGCAGGGTTGCGGCTTATCATTTTTGACTCAGGCATATTCATTTGCCAATATCTCCTTTCAGAGGGTCGATTTCAAAATATGATGTATGATGTACTTGTAGTGCATGAGTAGATCTACAACTTTGTCTAACAGTACATTGCTATTACTCCTATATCTTCGACATGAGAGCGTATATTCATAGTGATCTTCACGATGATAATCGCGTGATCTTCACCGCGAATATCATCGCGAAGATCACTGCGAGTATACGCTCTTATTCCTCAGATATAAGAGATAGAGCTATGTACTGTTAGACAAAGTTGTAGGTCTACTCAAGCACCATAAGTTCATCATACATCATGTTTTGAAATTGAGCTTTTGAGAAGAGCTATCGGTAAATGAATATGGATAAGTCAAAAATGATAAGCCGCAACCTTGTTCCGCAGTTTCCTCAACTCCCGCGCATTCGCTGCATGCGGAGGACTGTGCATGCCCATATTTATGCAGGTATTGTCTAAAACAGCCGTGGCCAGACAATATCTGCGTTAAGTGGAAGTTCACCTCCCCGTGTCGCCTACCGACCAAACCGGTTAATTCCGGGATTAGTCGGTGGGTCCACCGACCTTTGGTGGAGTTATTCCATTCCCTTTGCCACTTAACCATGGATACGGCTCTAGTGTTGTTCCACGTTGTTCGAAGCACTCTACATCCTCTTTTATGACCATGCCTATTGGCATCATCCCCGCTAGGACGCAGACCGCGTCGCGTGATACCGTTCGGTAAGCACTAACCACTCTTAGGCACATAAGCCTGTTCGTATTCTCTAGCTCACTTACGTAACTCTTGATACTCAAGGCGGTGATCCATGCCGGCCCGCCGTACCTAAGTATGGCCAGGGCGACGCTGGCTAGGAGTTTACGCTTACTCCCTTACACCGCCGAGCTATTCGACATCATGCTGGATAATGCCGATATAGCCATTGAAGCTTTCTTGCAAGCGTAATCGACGTGACTGACAAAGGACAGCTTATCGTCGATCATGACCCCAAGATTCCTTAAGAACCTCTTCGATTCTACTGTGCAGTTACCTGCACTGATCGTCGCATGTTGCTCCGATTTCTTATTGTTCACCACCGTGACCTCAGTCTTATGGTGGGCTAGCTCCAATTGCCTGGAGCTCATCCATCTCTCCACAATGCCAATGGAGTGTGAGGCCGTTAACTCGACCTCTTCGATGGATTCACCACATATCTCTAGGGTAATGTCGTCTGCAAACCCGACAATCTTTACCCCGCTCGAGAACTCAAGCTGCAGTACCTCGTCGTACATCGTGTTCCATAGCACCGGACCCAGGATCGAACCTTGTGGGACGCCTGCGGTGTTCTGTACACGTTTTCGGCCTGCCTATGTATTATATACCAGCACGCGATTCTGGAAGTAGCTTCCGAGAATCTTGTACAGGTACCCAGGAACCTGTAGGCGCTGGAGCGAGTCGGCGATAGCCACCCAACTGGCGCTATTGAATGCGTTTCTCACGTCAAGGGTGACCACTGCACAGTAGCGTACTCCTCGCCTCTTGCGCTGGATTGCCACCTCAGCCGTCTTGGTGACGGACAGGATGGCATCCACCGTCGACTTCCATTTGCGGAAACCAAACTGATTATTAGACAGACCACCTGTACCCTCCGTGTACGTTGTCAGTCTGTTGAGGATTACTCTCTCGAGCACCTTACCCGCTGTATCCAACAGACATATAGGTCTATATGCCGATGGATCACCTGGTGGCCTCCCTGTCTTTGGTAGCAACACAAGGTTCTAAATGTTCCAGGCGTCCGGGAAGACACCTTCGTGGATACACTTTTGCATCAACATTCCGGGATCCAGCAAGATAGCCGTGTTGATGGCCAGGTTCGGGATACCATCAGGTCCTGGTGCTTTGTTCACCTTTAGCGACTTTGCTATCGCAATGAGTTCCTCATTCGTCACCGTCGCCTCGTCGCCGGCCCCCGTTCTGCTGTTATCAATGCCCACGTGGTCACGGGTGTTCGGCGGAACCGTCCACCCTTCCGTCGCTATGACAGCGTTAAGGTCTGGGATACTCGAACGCTGGTCATGGGACAAATCTACGGCGGCGGGGGGCCATGGACTCGGGTCGTGGCTCGGAAAGATTCCCCCAACGATCACCTGCAGCAGATCTGATGAACGCTCTGTTGGAGCCGCCGATTCTCTGGTTTTGGCCATTACTACCAGATAGGCGTCACCCCACGGGTTCGCATTGGCCCTCTGACACAGACCCTCGAAGCAGGCTCGCTTGCTGGCCTTTATCTCCCTCTTTAGAGCGGCCTTCGCGGTGACTAGCGCCCCTCTATGCTCGATTCTCTCGGCGTCTGACCGCGCTTTTTGCACCCTCCGTCTTGCGTGGAGGCATGTTCTTCGGAGGTCGGCAATCGACTCCGTCCACCAATACACCGGCGATCTTCCATTCCTCGGTTTGACTTCCCTCGGCATGGTCGCATCGCACGCTCGTGTAAGTGTCATAACGAGTCGTTCGCCGCAAGGTTCCTGGGTTTCGCGTAAATTCCGTTCCCTCTCAAGCGCCTCTTTAAAAGTCTCTACATCAAAGTAGGACGTCCTTCATCTGCGGGCGAATGGAGTGGATGCTCCTCCTTCCGCACGCTGCCTTGTATTGTGGACGATACAATATCGAACCGCCAAGTGGTCGCTATGGGTGTAGCCATCATCCATTCTCCAATTGCTTATCAGCCCAGGACTGCTGAATGTTATATCGATGATCGATTCCACTCCGTTTCTATGGTAGGTACTCTTGGTACCCACATTGGCTAGGTCTACGTTGAGCCTAGCCAAGGCCTGCAGAAGTATTTGGCCCCTAGGGTTGGTAAGGCGGCTCCCTCACTCGAGCGCCCAAGCGTTGAAGTCCCCCACTTTTACCAACGGGGTCAGGCCAGTTAGCTTCGTTGTCATCCGATCTAGCATATTGGTAAACTATTCGATCGACCATCTTGGCGGTGCGTAGCAGCTGCAGAAGAACACTCCATTCACTTTTACTACCGCGAAGCCTTCGTTTGTGGTAGACACAACCTCCTGAACCGGGTACTTGCCCGTCGTCCATAATGCCGCCATATTAGCCTTGTCCGCAAACCAGTTCCCGTTGCCGGGTGGGATACGGTATGGATCGGAAATAATGGCGATATCCGATGCCGACTCGCTAACTGTCTGACACAGCAGTTGCTGGGTGACCTCACAATGGTTCAGGTTTAATTGGATTACCTGCATTCCGGTTGGCTCGTTGGTATACCCTTAGCGGCCGGGCACTTGCCCCCCCCCCCCCCCCATGACGTGCTTATCGTCCGGTTTCCCGGTGCACATCAAGCATTTGGGGGGACCTTTGCAATCCCGCGCCTTGTGGCTAGTGCTGCCACACCTTCTTCACATGTTGCTACGATCTGGGCCTTTGCATTCCCAGGACATGTGCCCGCTCTCTAGGCATCTACAACATGCCTTCGGCGGCTGGTGTAGGCTTAGTAGGCATACAGACCATCCCACCTTCACCTTTGCCACTTTCAACGCCGCGTCCGCGTCGACTGCCGCTACCCTCATGGTTGCAACTTGGGTCCCAAGTGGACCCTTCCTCAGACGTATGTCTGCCGCTGCAACCTCGACCTTGCACTGTTCCTTGAGTGCAGTGGAGATCTCGTCTGCCTCGGTGATCTCATCCAGGTTCCTACACTGGATCGTCACCTGCGAGACGAGGGCGCGCACCTCCACACCCTCACCTAAGGCATGCCTTGTCAGGTCTCTGTACGCCGGGCCCTTAAGCGTTGTCGCCTTCTTTAGCTCTAAGAGCATCTCGCCGGTGCGGGTACGGCGTATACTCTGCGATTAAATCTGCCAGTTTAGCGTCCCCGCGCATCGCTTTCAAGACCTCCGAGTACTTAGACGCGTCAGTCTTGACGATGAGGGCCTCTCCGCGGTTACGCATGCGAGCCACCTGTTGCTTATCCTTTTATTTTTTTCGTTCTACTTCCCTTTTTCCGGACCTTGTTCCAGTGGCTTTGCCTGCCACGCCTGAGGTCGTCACTCGTCGCCCTCCTAGCACTAGCATCTGCTTCCGTGCTGGTTATAGCTGTCGTAGTTGGGGCCCCGCCGTTCGGGCCCCCTTCGGCGCTTGAGACAACTCTCGAGCTGGGTGTCGCGCCTTTCGCGCTGGGCTTGGCGCCGGGGCCTCTCTCTTTTCGGGCAGCCAAAACTGGTCGCGAGGATGGACCCTCGGACGCCGCCGCCACGTTCACATAGGTTGGTTTCCCTCCTGGAGCATCCGACACGATACGCTTCTTTGAAGCGCCAGGTGCCGTTTCGCCCGGGGACTGCATAGCCCGCTCTGAGATCCCTGCCCCCATGGATAGGGTGGACTCTCCGACAGAGACGGCTGCATCCGTCTGAGTCTGCTTCGAGGCTATGTTCCTTGCCCTTTCCGTCGCTGCTAGCCTTGCCAACTCTTTGGCACTTTGCTCGGCTAGGAGCTTGGCCTCCAGCTCTTCCCTCTCCTTGCATGCAACCTGCACTGTCATGCGTAGCCTCAGAAGGCTCAATTTGAGGTCCTTCGCAATATTGTTAAGCGACGACGTGAAGTCGATAATCGCGTCCAATTGACACCTCCATCACCTTAGGAAGGGTTTCCCGCATCCTATCCATGGCCCGGATGAGTCCTGGCCCATCCATGGCCACACCTAGCTTGGTAACACCTGCTTCCGATGCCGTAGCACTACCGCACGTGTCGCTCACACCTGATTCCACCACTCTGCGTGGTGGAGACCTCACTAGGCCGCCTTTAGCGAACGGATTCGCTTTATCCTTCTCCTGGGGTTTCTTCGTTTCCTCCATGTTGTTGGGTCCCCCCTCCAGCCGCTATCCAAACCCACATGGAATAGTCGCTATTGTGATCCCATGGTTGCCTATGCAAGCAGGGAGGCCATGCGAGGGTTGACACGGCCCTTCATGGGGAACCGTGTTCAGAGCTGGATCAGCGTAAGACAGGTATAGGGTCATCTGAGCCTACTCCCGCCCGACTCGCGAGGTCGGGCGGTGGAGAATGGAACGTACTGGAGGCCTGACAAGGTTTTTACTTGGACGGAGACGACATGTGCCGCGGAAACCTCGCCATTTCCTATCGGTGTCACCCGATAGTACTGAGGGAGACGACACAGGCGCCAGCCCGAATGCAACGGTACCACTAGTTATTGCTTTCGCAGCCAGTTGCCATAATTGGGGTTTTACTGGCATCCGCCCCAATGCGTCGTAGGACGCTCCCTCCGTAGTTCATTTAGCCGTTAAGGGGAGCTTAACGTTTCCAAGGTGCCATGCGGGGAGGCGAACTACCTTCACACCTCTGAGAGAGTGTGTGTATGTGTTTGAGCGTATGACTCTGTGTCGACGCGTCCTTCCTCTCTTTTCAGAAAGCGAGTAATGGCGCTATAACCATAAGCCATAAAAAGCACGAGTTAGTGCTCATGTCCCAACCGCCAGTCAAGCTCTCACGCAAGAAAAGGCGCTACATTCTTGTATTTGGAGCTTGGATACAAGTGGAAAACGCCTGTGTGGCCAACAAAGGAGTGCATTAACTTTCTTAGCTTCGTCACTCCCAACGACCTATATACATATGCTTTCTCACCAAGGAAAGCCTCCCGGACAATCCCATCCAACTTCCAACTCCAGATGTCTATGAAGGTCGCATGAGTTCTCAGCATCTTCTTAAGTAGACATCTAATCAACACTTCCCTCCCATCCCTTGCTGATCATAAGGACCTGGCCAGGTTTTGTACAAAGAGAACGATGGATGAAGAGATTGTTACACCCAAGGCAGCTCTTCTGGTGCTTCCATCGTCTCTACAACAGCCAACCCAGGATTGTGTATGGTCGAAAAATGCTATGCTATGATATGCTGAACTCATAAGCCCCAAGTTAAAGAAATCGAAAATAGCATGAAAGTGTTAAGCTGTAAATCGAAGAATAATGACTCAATTACTTCAAACAGAAGTAATTAAAACAGAGTCAACATAGTTTTGAGATATTTAGTACAAAGGTCAAATGAAGGGGCTAGGCTTGCATAACATCCCATCACCCTACTTCATATTAATTGGATGGACTAATTCAATTGTAGTTCTCTGGTGAAACTCCCTTGAATCCTTAGTATTCAACATGCATATAGTAGTGCAAACACTTTTTTGCTTTCATATGATAGTATTGGTGTATCATGAAGAAAACGGTCATGGTTGCCAGTAATTTTAATTTTTCTTTGTGGATTACAGTACATCCATTTAATTATTCCCTACAATATTCACATCTTTAAAAAAAAGCATAAAGCCTCAAAATAAGAATCCCTTTTAAAGGTTAAGGGAGTCTGGGGCATAACTAGCAAGCTAAATATTAGGCCATCCTATACAAATATTGGTGAATTTTAAACGTCAGTTCTTATTTCAATCATAAACTATCGAATGAGTGTCTGAGTAAAAACATAAAATGTATTAAATACGTTTGAAATTATGCATCTGAGATAATAAATGGGATTTTCGCAGTTTGAAAACCGATTCCAGAGACCTTTTCACGTCATACTGAACTCTGACAACCAGCGACAGCTCATGTTATACAACATAATTCGATTGCCACATTGTTATTAAGTTTTTCACTCGAATCCAGTTGAATGTTGTTTACTCGTAATAATGATCACTTATTTTGAAACACTTTGAAGTTACTTGGGTACGTACCACAAACACAAAGAGATATTATGTTAATTTGTGATGTTAATAAAAATGAATAGATTTGATTTACCTAACTTTATTTCAATGTGGAGCTTCGGTAAGTTAATGTATGTGATGATGTTGTTTTTGTGATAATGTATGATAATTGTAGTTTTTTTTCAATTTCGGTTTTAAAGTACGATTCATCAAAAAATTACTTCATGCATTGCACTGGTTATTTTTGCACTGGTTGCCAGAGCTTTGAGAACACAGGGTGTGATGTTGATTCCTACTATCAATTTCCAGCATATTTTCGCAGTTTTTCAAAATGTCACAATATGTATTCGGTGCAGTCATTTCGAATGAATCAATACGTGTAGAAAATGATGAATTTAACTGATCATCAACCCTCATGACAGTGTCAGTAGCTCGGTTGGTTACTATATTTTCCTGAAATTTATCTATAATTGGAACTAAATTTTTATATGAGGATTCATATATTTTAAGGATTAAAATGAAAAAACATGTTGTTTAAAAATTTAGATATCAACTTGTTGCAAAATTTAACGAAATTAAGCTGACAAGATATTGAAACTGCACTTCAAAAGATTTTTTTACTCATCGGAAATTTGCATGCATAGTTCATGAAAGGTTATGTAAGAAGCATACATATATTAGAATTGTTTAAGTAAAATATCTTAAATATATTAAGCATTGATATTTCTGGAAATTTATGAGGCTCAACATTAAAAAAAATCGTGTAAGCTCACCCTAAACTACCTCATATTTTTTCAAAATTTTACAGCTTACTTCCATAGAATTTGATTTGAGGAAAATAATTTATGGTGCATTAAGCAAAATTTGCATTGAATGCGTTGAAAAATGCTAGTTGAATTTCAATTTTCTCGCCACTCATTTTTTGGCATTCAAATGAGAGCTCTTCTGTAACTCCTTGCTCTTAGAAAAAAAAACTCAAAAAAAAAAATCGTTGTGAATTTTTAGTAAATATCTATAATTATTTAACTGGGAAACTAGGTAGACTTGATCCTGTCGAGACTTTTTTCACGCGTTTTTAAAAAAAATCTAGAACAGATAATGTATAGTCGATTACCCATAACGATTCGTCTTTATACAGAGTATTATTATGGTAAAATTTACTTCAGATTGCGAAGCGAGATAAAAAATATAAGAACAATATGTTTAGTTTGAGAACCTTGGACATTTTTTAAATATTTTTAAAATCCCGAATAACTTTTTAAACATATGACCAAAATTGCGCCCAAATTTCACTGCTGAAGACTGTGAATATTTAGAGTCAACTGAAACCATTTAATGGCGTTATTCGAAAGATTGTGACATCCGTTCCAAGAAATTCAATTGATATTCCCAAATAGTGTCTCCTTACAGAACCACAGCCGCGCTAACCCGGAATCCCGGAAACCAGATGCACTCAATTGGTTTTTGCATATAATTTTCATAAAGTAAATGAGATTCTGCATCCAACAGTGCTTAAAAAATTGAAATCGGTCAATAATTGCCAGAGTTACAATTTTTTTACTTCGTTAATCAAAACTTTTATCAGTCAAGCATACTCGCGCAAACAGTTGCTGACAACACTTCGCTCTGCTACGCTACGCACAGCTGAGTGTAAATTAGAAAAAAGCAATACGCGCAGTTTTGAGACCGGCTGCTAAATTTTTGCACCAATCTCACTAATTAAACAATGTTTTCGTCCACTGTTTTCAAGAGCGCGATGATAATTAACCTTTCAGTGAAAGTAAATAGTGTTTTGGTGGCTACGAGAAGTGGAAATACAGTTTTTGTGAGAAAATAATAGGCAGATCCTGGCATTTAAAAGGTAAACAAAGACGACGAAAAACTACCTGCTCTGTGGAAATGAGCACCAGTTGATCAATTCTGAGTGTTTTCAGTGAAATAAACAGTGTGAACTGATTAAATATTGTGTTCTGCTGTCCTATTAGCAGTATGGCAATGATTCCCTGCAGGTAAGTGGATTAATTTGGCATATTTTGTTGAGCAAACCCAAAGTGTGCATGTGTGGACGAGGAAGCAATCGCTCCTGCCATAAAGGGATTCCATCGTGTATGTCCTTAAGTTGTTCGTAAATATGTTTAATTAACGTTTTGAAAGTGGGTCTAAACCGATTGAACTGGAGCGCAGGGCTGAGAGGCAAATGCAAAAAATCAATAGGCAATGACTCATTTTAGTTACAGTCAAGTTCACGCAACCGTTTATATCGTTCGTTTATTGCTTGGGCACTTGTGAAAGTGGATCATTTTGCACAAGTTAAAATTTAAAAAGTTAAAAATGTTCCATATTTTGCAAAAAACACATTTTCAATCTGGCTAGAAGTAGCTGCCTTGTTGATGCTTTTCCGTTCACAACCAAACCAACGAAATTTATCATTTTTCCAGTCGCAGAATCTGCATCCTCCGACATTGTTGCTGCAGCAACGACCATCGCACGACAGAGTGCATACAAATAGGAAAGGCGCCACCCAGCAGAGATATGCAAAAAGCTCCCCCCTGGCAGTTACAGCACTCCACTCACTCATAGTTGATAAATTTATTAACCCTACGATGGAGTGTGCATTCTCGAAATTATTCTGTCAAGACTTAGGCGATTTATGGCACGCATCAGCTGAAACAACCCCGAGGTACTCCAGGGTGGCGACCTCGTTGAGCACTTCCTAAGCCTTTTCGGATCCAACTATGTGGCGATGTGTGCCAAGAACCCAATGTGAGAGGAATTTCAGAAGATTACATTTAATGATAAATGAGCTTGGAATTGCACCAGCGAAATTCCATCGATCCCAGCACCGTTCAGCTCTGTTGCATTATACATGAAACCCACCGTCATAGCCCGCCGAGATCTCCAAGAACGGGCAGCCGATTGCTCAAAAATTTGGTCCACCCATAAATTTGAACTTTTGTAGCTGGAGGGAAAATTTTGAAACTTGCCGCTTTTGCTCCACTCCAGTTTGGAGTTACACTTTTCAAACCAGCTGCGTCCGTCCGTTCGTCGCATCGCGTCTACATCCATCCGTTGACGTTTGTCAAGCCGCTACACTGCAGTAGGCGTTGGATCGTTTCGAAAAAGGTTTATGCCTTGCAGTAGGTGTTTGTGTTTTTTGCGCCAGTGTGTAGTTCAGAGCCGTGCATCGATGATGGTCTATCATGGAGAATCAACCGAACAGGCTCAAAGGACCGGCGGTTTTCCGCTCAGAAAGCGATGATTGACACAGGATGTGGAGGCGTAGATTTATGATGTGTGTTTGCTGTTGGGGAACGTGACCTCGAGTGTCCTTTAGGGTTTTCCTTGGTTTGAATGATGGCTTAAAGTTTTCTGCACTTAAGAGATTTAATAATTGCAATTTTTTAATTTGAACCATTTTTCAAAATTATACATCTCACAGAACTCGAATCCCACAGCCACGTTCTACCCGCGACATAAATTCAGTTCACACGAATGGGTAGTTATGGGAAACTTTTTGTCCAAATCCATCTCCCGGCAGACCATCTTCAACGAAAGCCACCAGAGGCCCCATTCCTAATGAAATTAATCTTCCACTACAGGGCTATAATTTAAAGTGGAACAATAAAGGACAACCAACAATGGCTTCAGCCGTTGTTGCTGAGATCTGAGGCAACGGCAGCAGTAGTAACAGTAACTAGGATAGCTCCCAGAGGTCACCAGCAGCCCAACTAACCGACCCTGACGCTTTTTCTCTGTCCGGCTCTCCCTCTTTACAGAAACGGTTGCCTGTTGAGGAAAAAGCATCACCGATGGTGGCTAGGAACGTGAAAGCAGCTTCGGTGGCAATTTGCGGGCAAAAGTTTCCCTTGATATAATGACTTGGCTGGTGCGCTGCCCGCAGTTTTGTCCACTCGGTGCGGTGCGGTTCGGATCGCACTGGACTGCAAGACAGCGTGGAAATTGCTCCGCTGGTTGCCATTATGTTCCGTTGACTTTTGAAATTGCGCGGTAGAAATGGCCAACATCATGCAATGAATACTGAGGGAATAACTGTCAGCGCTCTTCAGATGCCAGTTGCTCTCAAAATCACAAATGGATATTCGATGGAGGTCGAAATCTCGGAGATATACCTAATCAAATTTCTTTCAAATCGGTCAATGCACTGTGGAGTAAATCTAGAAAAAAAGCTGATCAAAAGTCGATAAAATGAAAGTGAATGAACTATGTTCTACATAGTATCATTTATAAGTGTGATGTTCACTGCTTGATTTGATAGCTTATCGAGTTCTGGAGGGGGTCTTCGCAAAGGATTTTTTTCATTTACAAGGATATAGAAAATAGCGAGGAAAAAAGCGGGGACAGGTTATTTTTATTGATGAACTAGCTGGCCCGGCAGATGTTGTCCTGCCTTTAATTTAATTACATAGCGCAAAATTGGAAAAGGAATTATAAATGAAGACCTTTATTTGCAATAAGGTTTCAATTCCATTTATTTTATGTTTTTTTTTACTGTTATGTAGTGGTTTTTTGAATTGTATAATATGTTAAATTGTTGTAACGCCTTATGATAAATAACGTTTTTAATTTTGCCGATTTTTGCGTATACAAATAACGCGAGCACGTGCCATTCGTTGTCGATCCAAGTCATTTAGAGTTGCACGCTGATCTACGTACATCAACTTTCTGATTTCAAATCGCAGTTGCATAAAAACTACCGATTGATCTGAAATCTAATACAACCAACAGAAAAAGCAAAAGGTTCGTCTTTCTTTTGGTTATACTAGATTTTAGATACAACCTGTAGTTTCTAAGCAATTGCGATTTGATGTGAGAAAGTTGATGTACTTACTATCGAGGTATACCTGTACTGGTACAGAAGAGCTTCTATCTAAAGTAGAAATTTTTAAACAGCAAATTGGTTAGATGTTGACTGATCTGAAATCTTCTACTCCGTTTGCCATATTAAACTGTATCCTTAGATATAAAAGATATAAAAGATGTGTATCCTCACATCAAAATGGCTGTACGAATGTTTTGACGCTTCCAGTTACAGTGCACTATGGTCCAGATTACGAATTTACGAGGAAACATGCTCCCAGCGCCTAAACTTGAAACTTTACAGCAAAGTGATGTTGTACAACATGGTTTGTATCACTAAGGCCCATTTTTTGGTGTTTATTAAAATTAGGGTGGTCCCAATTTTCACAGAAATACAGAAACTAACTTTTTTATTTGCAAAAATAGACGTTTACATTCTTGGGAAAAGTTGTAGCGCACAAGATTCCATGGAATTTTCATAAATATTTTTTTTTGACTTGAAAATTAACCGATTTAGAGCACAATGTGCAGACTTCTGCAGTGTCTCGTACTTATAACTCGACTTTGACTGTTAGTACGAGACACTGAAGAAGTCCGCACATTGTAGACGAAATACGCGTATCTGTCAAGATAAGCAAAGGTAGTTGGAATTAAATGGAAAATACTAATTTTTCTTCTAATTTCTAGTTAAAATATTATTGTTGTACAATATTTACAATAATAAAATTATAAGATAGAAATAATCCAAGAGTGTATAAAATGACTAATTGAAACAAAACATTCAAAAAGTTATATAAGATGGGGTGTCATTTTCTTGGTTTGCCAGGGGCGCCACCAACTCTTACTACGTCTTTGAACATAGAAGACAGAAATTAGGGGCTATTCATAAACCACGAAGACTTTTCTGGGGGAATGGGGGGTTTGACCTAAGTATAGGGGGGGTGGGGGTGAAAAGTCTACAAGGGGAGGAGGGGGGGGTCTGGGATTTTCAAAAATGAGTCTACGTGGTTTATGCACGTAGACTCCAGTGTATTATAATTTTTCACATAATTTTTCAAAAGGTCCTAAGTAACAATGATTTATTCTTTTCTCTTTTTTTTTTTTGGTTATAACAACGCCTTTGACAATTTGGTTTTTATGATTTTTTTTCACTTCTCAGGATTTTTATTTATTTTTTATTTCTAAAAACCAGTAATCAATCATGTCGTTCGTGAGTTATGCTGTCACCAACAGACAGCGTTTAATTTTCATATGCCTTAAATATTAAAATAATACAATAATAAAATAAAAGTTAAATAATAGTTATAATAATAATACACACATAATAATAAAAATAATAATAACAATAATAATATCAATAATAACAATATAGATAGATAGATCAGAACAGGTTTAATCGAATAATGAGGTCTATTCTGCGTCTCGGTGAGTCGAGTTGCCTTAAGGGAACCCTCCCCTGAATTTGAACCAAAAAATCGATTTTTTTTGGCAAAACTGAAAGCCACCTATTCGTAGAATATATGTGTAGAAGGATTTCGATACGATGAATATTTATTGAATGGCAGCGTCTCGAACACACCTGTCTCACGTGCGCTGTGCTTTGCGCTAAAAACTTTGAACGCGTTTTTCTCGAAACCATGTTTTTCAATCTATTTTTTTGCCCCGGGCTTGAGCTAGTTATCCGATTTTCTCCATTAAATAACTGTTTGAAAGGTTATAATTTTTGGTACGGCTGAACACAAAATTGGCTTTAATAATTAACTATACATAACTAGAAACGGAGGAAGGACCAACTCTCTACTAATAAAACGCACTCTTCCGTATACTCAATCGAATTATAGCTTGCTTATCCGAACCAAAGCTAAATAAATTGATTCTCAGAGGTATCAGGAAGCTGTATCAGGCTAGCCTGTGAATCTTAAAGTCCATATTTTGTGGTAAAATCTTAATTAATCCTTACTATAGGTTCCCCCAAAAATGTTCAGGAAGTGGCCACTGCACTGTAGTTAATGGCTTTCTTAAGTGTAAGTGTCAAAATACTAATTATGAAAAATTATGAAGATAGAGCTGCCGCACGTCATGTTTTGGGATACATTTTTAACTGGTCCGTACTACAAGTTCCCCCGGTTACGTTCTGGTGGTTCCGGAAGTGGCTAATATGGTCAAGGATCCACTTTAAGTTTATAATAAGGTTTGTGATGAAAAACCAAGAAGAAAGAGATGTCACATGACATGTTTTGAGTAAAATAAAGAGTTAACCGCATTCAGGACCCATTATCAGAACCTGTTTCATGAAAATGGCGATATATCAGTCAATTTAAGGCCGATTCTTGTAATCGACATTTCATTCGCTTGATAGTTATTTTGTCTTTACGTGTGTTCAAAAACAAAAATTGACAACGGCATCTTGTACAAAATCTCATCACAAATCCAATATGTGAGATAGCCTCTCCGGAAACCCGGAACAACTCCGGTGTCCGGAAGCCATGGCCAATTATGTTACTAAGATAGAACACAACATTAGTTTTCCTGTCAAATGCTCCTTGGCGAAATTAAATCGGATAATATTTCATGAAGTTAGAGCACTTCAAGTTGATCAAAATTTTGCCTGTCCCGATCATTTTGTTTATCCCCTGTATGTATTGAAGATCTATCATTTTCGAAGTTTTCAATTTTCCTACAAATTTGTCCAACTTTGTTTTTTTATAAATGTTCCTTGGGCGTACCCAAACAGAACACAAAAAAGGCAACTTAAATCGGATGATCCGTTCTCGAGTTATGCGCGGTCTTACGTATGCCACTCTGTTTTATATGTATAATAAGATTTTTGAACACGGTTGAAATGAAAAAAAAGTAGCGAAAAATTAAATTTTTCAGTTCAAATGATCACTTTGTAATGAGTTTAAGTTTAAATTGTCTGAAATTTAAATCAAGCCGTAGAAAATTTGATTATCCTTCAGAAATAATAATAAATTTGATTTCTGTCCACTACAAGAGGCTGCAGGCCTGAAATTGTCCTCCCATGTTTTGCGCGCAGAGGCTTA
>JASCZW010018529.1:0-15267 GCA_034211315.2 Aedes japonicus | reverse complement strand
ATAAAATGAGTTGTGTAGCCTTTCATGATAATTACCACCATATCTCTTATTCAGCATATCTTAGCAAATGTTTAACAAGCTAAATATCGCTTACAGCTTAAATACTTAATAAGTTATAATAGAAAATGTAATCGTTCGTTGCATATAAGGCTGAATTAAGAGACATATACCCTACTTGATTTTACGTCAAAGAATGTTTGAAAATACTGTTTGATTAATACCTTCTAGTATATGATGTATTGGTCTAAACAAAATAGAACAACAGGAAACTTTTACAGAGTGTCTCGCAATAGGTATCACTAAAACAAAATTGAATAACAACAAAACAAATCAACCAAATCATAGCATTTATTTGTCTTCTGGAAGGTACTTGTTATAGAAATAAACCATATTAATTCAATTCGAATCTCTCGTCTTGTTCATCGATAACTTTGCGCAAACGCTTTGTAAACCCATCGCAGCTGACACGAACGATTTCCTGAGAAATTTGGTCCCAAATATCAACCAAATGTTTCTTGAATCGATCTAAAGTAAGCCCTTTCGTAGGGCCTTTATGGACCTCAAACAAAGTAGTCAAGTGGGTTGAGATCCGGTGAAGATGCAGGCCATTCTTCGCTTGTGATGAAATCGGGAAAATTTTCCGCGCACCACACGTGTGTCTTCTTTGCCTTGTGAGCCGGAACTGAGCCCTGCTGAAAACAATATGGTGTATTCCCATACAGCGTTGAAGCATGAGGAAGCAGATGGTTCTTGGAAACCTGCTCGATGTAATATTTAGTGTTGATTTTTACGTTAGGTTCTATGAAAAGAAGAGGAAGTTTTCCCTTTTTGTGAAACGGCGGCCCATACCATGATTTTCGATACATTCTTATAGCGTTCTGCAGCTAGTTTATCTCTTGAAATATTGGCAAGACTTTTGCCATACACACGATCATTTTGTTGATTATGACTGTCCTGAAGAAGGAAGAGTTTCTCATCCGAAAATAAAATCTCACAGTCACCGTGCCGAACCAAAAGATGTCCGCTTCTTTGGACCCTGACTTGCTTTTGACGCTCTGGCAACCGATAAACCCGTGGTTTCTTGTACGGCTTGCATTCCAGATCATGTCTGAGGAGCTTGTTCATTGAACTTTACCTTACCAATCAGACTAAGGCTGGCGTGGCCTCTGCTGTACACAAAAGTTGTCTCCATTCTATTCGGTCCATGGCTGTCACTTGCCAGCCTCGCTGTCTGCGGAGGGTCCGCAGGTCGCCTTCAACTTGATCGATCCACCTTGCTCGTTGCGCGCCTCTTCTTCTTGTACTTGTCGGTTCGTTTTCGAAAATCATTTTCACAGGGCTGTCGTCCAAAATTCTTACGTCATGCCCAGCCCATCGTAGTCGACCGATTTTTGCGAATTTTACGATGGAAGGTTCTCTCCGCAACTGGTGCAATTCGTGGTTCATTCGCCTCCTCCACGTTCCGTCTTCCATCTGTACTCCACCGTTTATGGTACGCAGCACCTTCCGTTCAAAAACTCGGTCGTTGGTCCTCCACTAGCAATGTCCATGTTTCGTGGCCGTAGAGAACTGCCGGTCTAATTAATGTCTTGTAGATGGTCAACTTTGTGGTTCGGCGAACTTTGTTCGATCTAAGCGTCCTTCGGAGTCCAAAGTAGGCACGATTGCCAGCCATAACGCGCCTTTTTCTCTTTCTGCTGGTGTCGTTATGGGCGGTCACCAATGAGCCCAGATACATGAATTCGTCTACTACCTCGATTTCATCACCGTCGATCTGAACTCGTGCTAGGAGACTAACATTGTCTTCTCGTGAGCCTCTTCTCTTCATGTATTTTGTTTTCAACGCATTAATCACAAGCCCAATCTTACCAGCTTCAGCCTTAAGTCAGATGTACGTTTCCGCCAACGTCTCAAAGTTACGTGCTACGATATATATATATATACGATTATATCATACGCTGATTTGAAATCGATGAAAAGATGATGTGTGGGCACATTGTATTCGTGACATTTAGGCAGCACTTGCCAAATCACGAAAATCTGGTCCGTAGTAGCGCAGGCACCCATGAACTCTTTTGAAATTTGTGACAGGCGGCGGAATTACATTTGGGAGAGCAACTTATAGGCAGCGCTCAGTAGCGTGATCGCACGATAATTGCAGCAATCAAGCTTGTCGCCCTTTTTATAGATGGGACACACCATTCCCTCCATCCAATCCTCCGGTAAACTTTCCTCCTCCAAAACTTGGTAATTACCAAGTGCAGTGCTCTGGCCAGTGCTTCACCACCGTATTTCAATAGCTCGCTTGGGAGTTGGTCAACATCAGCGGCTTTGTTGTTTTTCAACCGACCAATTTCCTTCTCAACTTCCTGAAGAGTTGGGGTCGGGGTCCTGTCATCTTCTGCGCGTATTCCTAGATTTATTACCATGCCACTTTCGTTCGCTGTAACATTACCGTTCAGGTGCTCGTCGAAGTACTGCTTCCACCTTTCAATCTTGTTCATTGAAGCAGGGGACATTTGAAATTGTTTGCTCAATTTACCGCCAGATCTAACACGATCTAAGCTTTTGCAAATTTTAAAACTTGCTCCCGTATGGCTTCCATGGTAGCTGATAAATATAAACAAACGGAATCGCTTATTTATCTTCAGCGATAAGCTCTCAAAAGAGTACACTCAAAACCGGTATAATCAATTTTAAGAGACATCCTGGTTGAGTCAGATTAAGACTCATTATTGGTTTATAAAATGCAGTTCGATTACATTCTTGGTCATCAAAAACACTATTTGAGATCTGCTTATCTTGTAGGGCGCATATGCTAGAATAACATTAATCATGGACCACCCTTTCAGCATATGATTAATTTAGATAGTTAACAAGAATAGCATCTTCTTCTAGGCAAGCCTCAAGGATACGTCTCATGCCTACAGCAGACTCGATTGAAAGTCCCAATTTAGATTACCCGTTCTGTGCTAAAGCTTGATCAGCAGAGGCATGTTCTATAAGAATCGTCGTTTCCACCTCTTTCTAAATATAAGGTATGGTACTCATACTGGCTTTCCGCATGGTAAAACCCAGACGACTTATAGAAGCACGGTTCACTTAAGCAGAGCGTGATTATGTTTCCAATTTCAAATTTACACCATGTTGGCGTCTCAGTCTGAGAAAATTTTACGCACTTGTTACCGATACATTTTTTTTCCTGTCCTTTCTTGTGTAAAACCTGCAAATCTAGCTCCTTCAACCGGTGTGTTTGTGTGTATGTGCGCGAAGGTGCTGAAGGTGGAATGAAACTCGACGAGAACCGGAAAGCACCTCGAAGAGAGGCAACTTGAAAACTGTACACCGCACAGCATATGGGACACCTGAGCAGAAATTAAACCGCGAGGCTGGCAGATATTCCCCCATATAGTCAATTCGTTTGCCTCCGTTATCGTATATATGTATAACATTGCTTCTACCGATGCTGGTTATGATCATTGTAAATTCAGCAAACGTATTTTCCTCTGTTGTACAACTTGTGAAATGGCAGAATGTTCGCTAAGCTACACAAACGAAAGGAGTTTGTCCCAGGCATGTACGGCAACTTTGTGCCTGTATGTATATGAAACAACCTTCATTGAATCATGTGAAAATTCAATGCAAAGAAACGTTTCAATTTTACTATTTTCAATAATTCTTATAGCTAGCTGGTGAGGGGTTTTCCTTAGAAATACTTTAATTTCATTCTCCAAAAATAAATCCATCCTTTGAGAATCGTGATGGATGTTTGTTTACCCATTCAATTTGAGCTCTATTTGACATGCACAATATTATGGTTTTCAAGATTTGGTACAACATTGCGCACAGTTGAATTTTACACCAAAATCACAGAAAATAACATGAATTTTTCAAACGTTGTTACATTTGGTTCCCACCTCTCTGCATTTGTCATATCCCTTCCACGTAAGACCGAGCCGATGCTTGGCGGTAAACTGAAGGCACGGGTTGCGGAACGGGAAAACCGATTTCCGCGAGAACACGAACGGGTATGAGCAAAAAGTGGAAATCGATGGTATAAAGAGATGATTGGGATTGTAGCAACTGGCAGAGGTAAAGTTGAACGAGATTTCACTGGTTGCGGTGTGGCTGGCTGTGGAAGCTATATTGTATGTCTGTGTAGGGATGTATGTCTGTGTGTGAAGCTACAAAATAAATGGAAACGATCTGTGGGTTGAAAAATAAGGAAAGCGGTTTTCTTTTGTCCACTTCACTGGGCTGCAGAGAGGAGTGAAATTCGATTAAGATTATTTCTTCCTGACCAGGTTAGTTGTGGAATTGCGGCTTTTCCGCAAGTGAACTTTTGGGAATCGTTCCTCGAAAAGTTGGCAGTTTTTATGACTCGGTGAGCAAAACATTGAACAACAGTGGAAAACCACCCATGCAGAGTGGTGGTGAAACAGTTTGTGCAACATTATGGTTCAATGAGTTTGAAGTGTGTGATTTAAGTTCTTCAAAACCATTTATCTAGAGTAAGTTATCATTTCTAGGAGCGTATGATAGTGGAAATGGTAAAATTAATGCTAAATTTTCTGTGAGGAGTGATCTGATGAGTTACACTAAATTTTCTCAGTAACGTAAAACTTAAGCTTAATTTATTATTTCAAAAGATATGAACATACTGATCCATAGTCCAAAATTAAGCTATTCGTATAGCTTAATTTTTATGAACTTTGTTTTGGATCAACTTATCAAAGACAATATATGACTGACAAGCATTGCATGTTTGACATTAGTTACTACAATTAAACATGAGCTTTTCTCAATTCTTTGATCTCTTATGACAAGAAAAATAAATCACACAACTGTGTTGTTGTTCAGTACAGCTAACTTTCAAAAGTTAACATCTGATTAAACTAATAAATCATAGTAATAATTTAATCAGATTTTTAACAAGTTTGAGAACTCTCCCCGTCCTAAAAAGGGGGGGGGGCTCCAATACAAATAAAATACAATATTCTGCATAACTCGGGAACTAATCAAGCAAACGGAACGAAATTTAGCATGTGGTAGTTTTTGAAGACATATATGGTTCTATGTTGATTTGAGACCCCTCCCCTTTCTGAAAGTGGACATGAGGATCTGAAGAAGATAAATGTTTCTAAGGTGGTTTGGACTCCTTCGCCTTCTGAAAGGGAGAAGGAGGGGCTTCCATACAAATGAAACACAAATTTCTGCATAACTTGAGAACAAATCAAGCAAATGGAACAAAAATTGGCGTGCGGGGTTTTTTGAATGCAAAATATGTTTCTATGGAGATTCCAAACACAAATTTCAAACAAACATGAGGATTATCCAGATAACTAAAACACGAACTGTGTATTTCTCGGGTGAAAAGAATGTTCTGATAGAAGCAAAAAAAACTTTTTCCAAAAAGTTATTTTGAAGAAGAAGAAGACATTTGTTACCCGTTTCCTACGACCTTGCTAGGGAAAACACATTTTTCAACCTGTTGATAAGCAAATTTGTATGGGAGCAAAAGAAGGTCATTTTCAAATGAAAAATTGAACTACTTATACTAATTGAACTTCTTTCAAATTTCAATGTGAAAAACTAGAAGGGATATCCCAATGGGGTTGTACGCAAAGTTGACGTAGGACTACGAAGCAATGTGCAATCTAGATCGCTTGATTGTTTAAAGAGTGGCCGAAATTGGTTCCTTCCAAATCGAATTCCTATACACTAAACGTTCGCACTACAACCTTTATTGATATAGCCTGTCTTGGTATCTACATTCATACACCTTGCTTTCACTGGAAATAATATGTATGACATATGATAACAAGATACTCTATATCACGTAATATACCTTGCAGTGCGAATGAGTTTTGTTCATTTGGGAAACTTTTACTCAAGAAGCTGGTTTCATTCACCTCCAATTGCATACGGTTTCTGCTAGGCTTATGTGTGTACAACACTACCAAAAGTGCAAATGTTGAAAACATTATGGCTTCGGCACAGAAAGATGTTTTTCACAATCGATTATCCTGAAACCCAGCCTCCAGCTTTCCAAAACACATGTCAACTTTCTTTTCCAGTTGTTTTGATGGCCCTAAAAAGGGCCATTTTGGGTTCGAGCGAACAGCTACTAACACCACCTCATTTCGTCATGAAGCTGGTTTACTTGACCATGGCTTCGGTTCGCTCGGAAACCTCGTGTTTAGCTAGCTCTCCCGGCCGCTTGATCGAGGGGCAGTTTGAATTTCCAGAGACGTCAGGGCCATCCACCAATTGATTTAAGTCAGTCGGGCTGATACGCTTTCAATCCGCTCGGAAATGTCAATTATGAAGCTGGTCATAATGCTTAGTGATTTGGAGGAAACGACAGGATCGGGTTAAAATGCTTCAACACCCGGTAGATAAGGTGCTATACACGGAAGAAACAAAGTACCTAGAATAGAGTATTTTTAAACTTAAAGTTGAGTACTGTTGTTGAACTGGAGAGATGGGTAAATTTGATTCTGCACATTAGGTAAACATTATTCAATGGGTGAGTACTTCATTGACAAAAAAATTTTGAGTAAAAATGGAAGTCATTTGCTTACTTTTATTATTTGAAGTATATTAGATTTAAAAACCGAAAAACAATAAATGTGTTGCGGTATTAAACTAGCCGTTATTGTTAAAAATTAAGAAACAACAAAATGAATCAAATTTTCAAGTAAATTTATGTTTTAAGGCACTTTATTTTAAAAGTTGTATAACATTTACTAACTAACCGTGCGGAAAAGTTCTCTTCTTTGGTTTTTACGAGTTTTATTGCATTCGGTTAAATTTATCCTCCATAAACTTTGTATACAGTTACTCAAATTTGAGTACTATGTCATATACTCAAATTTGGCTTCCCGCACCGAACTCCAGAGTTGGGTGAAATGAACTTAATTTTGGGGACTTTGTTTCTTCCGTGTACGTTTTCTTCTTCCGAGCCTTGCAGCTGGAACTGTTTGCCTTCCGAGATGGTGAAGCGAGAATGCACCTGAGAGCATATTCTGTTGATATGATCGACCACCTGGTAATCATTATCCTTATTGCGTTGTAGATGGTTGTGGCCTGTTTGGGAATTCATAGTCTATTATTTCCGATAAACGTCTAGGCCGAAATAGTGCTAATTGAACGATAGACCAGCATTGGGAAATAAATATGTAAGATAATTCTATTGTTAACTCTTTAGATAGCATTTGGTGGTCTCTAAAAGGACCGTTTGGTTTTAATAATGACACGGCCCTAGTTGTATTTTCTACGATAGTTGAACCACATTACATTCCCAAAATAATTTGATTCCTATCGAATGATTGAAATTTCAAACAGCACAAGAGATATATTCAACCAAACAAACTCTTTAATAAGCAAACTGATTTGGTCGTACTAAAAAGGACGGATAAAGTTGACGGGGGAGAAACATTGTTCACGGTTGAACTTGGGGTTTCTTCTTGGTATTCTTGGTTCAGCTCCTCGTCGGTGCGGGTGGCCATCTGCAGGTGACGTGGGCTGATTATTGTCCCGTTGTTGTCACGAGCGGCATTTTTCCATCAACTCATAGGCTTCAGCAGCCTTTTTTTTTCTCGCAGCGATGTTGACGGGAGCATCGGCCCAAACAGCCAACTGCACCAACTTCTCTGGATAACGAATGCTCACCAGTGCCAGTCGACCATACCTCCAGTATGGTCGCACGCCTACTGAGTCGCTACAGTACATTTTGCTCTGCACAGCACTACTCTACCGTAAGACTGAATCAAATTTTCATTCAACGAAGTCAATGTGATACCTAGTGCATCAAAGGGAACGAACTTCAGTTATTAGGCCACAATAATTAGTTTTAATTAGTGCACGCTAGACGGATGATTTTCTTAACAGAAATGTTCCTAATTTGTTAGCCACTGCCAGCAACTAATCCGGTATGCACAACTAGGAACTAAAACGAACTCAACCACATAGTCTAGTCGGTCTATGACGTGTCGCAATTCGGCTCGAATTATCCCTTCTAAAATTTCGTTCGATCGTTGTTCAACGGTCTTTGTGATATACTCCGGGACGCGACGTAATTGAACTACAAACCGACAAAAGAAAAATTCAACCAAACAAACTCTTTAGTGATTAAACTGATTTGGTCGTCCTGAAAAGGACGGATTTAATTGACGAGGGAGAAATAGTTTGCGATTCCCCTAGGGTTGTTTGTCTCGTCACTGGCGTCTCTCGCAGCGAGGTTAACAGGAGCATCGGCACCAACAGCCAACTGTGCCAACGCCTCTATGCACTCTCGCTTCATTTTACTCAATTTTTGAGTACAATTGTATGCTATCTCTTTTTCTCTCACGGAAATGTTACTAAATTTTCGTAAGAAGCTGATCTAATCAAAAATTGAGTTGATCCACTGTTTAACGAAAATTGAGTAACACATTCTTGAGGGAAAAACAGATAGCATACAATTGTACTCAAGCGGGAGTGTGGGCAACGACTACTCGCCAGTGCACCATTCAAGGTGCTTGCTGCCGCTAACTGCGTGCAAACAGGCACTGCACAGCTCCACGGCTGTTGTAAGACTGAGTCAAAATTTCAGCTAAGGGCTGGTATGTCATGGCGTCGGATGCTATTGCACAAAAGAAGGCGGTACCAACGAAGGCAATGTGATACAAATTGCACCAAAGGGGACGAACTTCTGTTATTGCGCCACAATAATTAGATTGAATTAGTGCACGCTAGACGGATGATTTTCTCAATAGAAATATGCCTAAGCTTCCCACCAACAGCAACTAATCCGGCACGCATAACTAGGAACAATGGCGAACTCCACCAAATGGTCACTGATGTGATGCAGTTTGGCTCGAATTATCCCTTCTAGACTTTCGTTCGTTTGTTGTTCAACGTTCTTTGTGGTATAATCGGGGACGCGACGTTTAATGATTGCCATATTCAGCCGTGATGCGGTAATTGAATTGACAACAGCACAATAGAAAAATTAAACTCAACTCTTTAGTTGGTAAACTGATTTGGTCGTCCTGATAAGGACGGATTTAGTTGACGGGGGTGAAATGTTCTCGATTCCACTTGGGCTTTCTTTCTTCGTTCGGCTCCTCGTCTTTGCGGATGGCCAGCTGCAAGTGACGTGGAATGAATCTGGTCTTCTTGTTTTCACGGGCAGCGTTTTCTACAACGTGCTCGCCAAACACGTCTGTCGCATACGGATGCACAGCGAGAACTGATTATTGGTGTTCGGTCGTTCCCACGTGTTCCATAATTGCTGGCAAGGTTACTGTGGCAGTATGAACCAATCAGAGCGTAGCGCAAATATGATGTCATTTTCGACCAATAGCTTTGTGCGTTCAGAAATTTGTGTTGGACGGGGAAAAGTTATTTTGAAGAAGAAGAAGACATTTGTTACTCGTTTTCTATGACCTTGCTAGGGGAAACACATTTCTCAACCTGTTGATATGCAAATTTGTATGGGAGCAAAAGAAGGTCATTTTCAAATGAAAAATTGAACTACTTATACTTATTGAACTTCATTCAAATGTTGATGCAAAAAAATTGTGAGTCTTCTTGATAAAATGATGTATGAATAAAGTCATTCTGTTCAGTCGAACGAGAGTTATAAGCGTTCAAAAACCTTTCACTTTTGCGTAACGCTCTCATTTTTCAAAATTTTGAAACGGCGCCTGGTATAGAAAATAAAAACGTAGTCCTACGTTAAAATTGGTAATTCTTTTTGATCAAATGGTGTATGAATGAAGTCATTCTGTTCAGTCGAACAAGTTATAAGCGTTCAAAAAATTTTAACTTTTGCGTAACGCTCTCATTTTTCAAAATTTTGAAATGACACCCGGTATAAAAAAAAAGAAACGTAGTCCTACGTTAAAAAACAACCATTGTTCATTCATTTAGTTGCAGGCGTAGCAACGTTTGCACCGGGGTCAGCTAGTGACAGACTAAAAGTTTCGTCATGTACGTCTGTCTCATAACCTGCTCATAGACTAGTTTGTGATCATAGCAACCTACTTGTTTTGGTTGATTGTTTTCAAGAGCAGATGGGTAAAACGAAGGAAAGGGTTGAGGATATTTGAGGATATCGCAAAACGTGAACTGGCCTATTTTATATCCCCTCAGCATACATGCACGGCATCGCACTCACACAATATTGTTAGTTTATGTACAGATTTCAGAGCTGAAGAAAACATTTTCTTGATCGGAAAGCAATCCGGATGCTTTTAATAAGAAATATTTCACGTCTGTTAAAGTTCACTGCGTAATATGGTGAACAGGAGCTTTTTTGAATTATGTTAACAATTGGGAACTTACACATGGATAAGAGATGAGCACCTCTTCCTCCACCTTCTTCCCTGACAGCATACCATCAAAGTGTCATCGCCATAATTACCAGATCCTCCCTAAGATTACCCGTACCCCAATCGGTACCACGGGCGAAATGGATAGAAGTTGCTGGGAAAACGGTTGTGAACACCAGTATGGTCTGCTTTATAGCTGAAGAGACACAATGTCCCAGAACTTGAATTTAGTTTGATGGAAAGATACATTTTTAGCCTTAGTTTGTAGTTGAAGCGCAAAATAGTCGTCTAAAAAGTTTTTTCAAATAGTAGATGCATATTTTTGGTACAAATGAGAAGAAAAGTGGTCCTTTTTTTTATGTAAACTAACAAATATTCAACTGCAGAAATAGATTGCCATGTTCTCCAGACAAGTTGTTCATAAACAAACAAAGGGTGTCCACAGTTAAATTGCTACACTTTAAACTCGTCCTGAAAAACAAGTCTTTCAACCTGTCATAAAATATTCATGGAATAAAATACAACGTATAATCTTGCTTTAGGTTTTTTTATTTCACTGTATTTCTTAACCAAATCCAAAAGCCCGAACTTTTTTCTTACCTCGCAAAAGATTTTATACAACGCTTGAACCAAATTTTTTTTTCCACTTCCAATCATGACTTCAACATTTCCTGTTCTGTAGTGACAACTATAGGATAAGAAATGAGTAGCAAAATTAATATTTTCCATTTAATTCCACCTACCTTTGCTTATCTTGACAGAAACGCGTATTTCGTCTACAATGTGCAAACTTCTTCAGTGTCGTGTACTGAAAACTCGACTGCTAGTACACGACACTGAAGAAGTCTGCAGATTATAGACGAAATACGCGTACCTGTCAAGTTAAGCAAAGGTAGTTGGAATTAAATGGAAAATACTTATTTTTCTTCTCATTTTAAAATACAGGTATTCCACTAAACAGCTCAAACTCTCTAGGATTCAACTTTAGGATGCTTACATAATTCGTGCTTCGTTACAGCACAATATTTTCCAACTGGCCCCAACTCTGGAGAGCTTGGGGGATTAAGATCCTTCGGCATGATATTGACACCATGCGTCTTGTACCACTCCAGAACATCCTTGGAGTAGTGACAAGAGGCTATGTCCGGCCAAAAAATTGTAGTAACGTTGTGTGTTTTGAGAAACGGAAGTAGTTGTTTTTCAGGCATTCATTCATGTATACTTGATCATTTACAGTTGAAGTTGTCACGAAAGGCTTATTCCGTTTACCACACGAAAAATACCCTGCCAAATCATGAATTTCTTGGAAAACTTTGACACTTGCTGTTTCCTGGCAGGAATTTCTCTAGAGTCCGCTTTTACGTGTGTTTCATCGTCTGTGATGCAGCAGTGTGGTTTCGGCAACATTTGTGTACAGCTTACGCGCACGTGGCTTAGCTGTTCTATTCTGTTTTTCATTGCGGTTTGGAGCTTTCTGAACTTTGAATGAACGGAATCTGGCTCGTTTCATGGCTTTCTGCACGAAACTTTTGGTCAGCTTTTTCGTGACATACCGAACGGAACAGTTGGGTTTGCGTTTAAAGGCAGCAACCACTCGCTTGTATTCCTTCACACACTACGGAACACTTTTTCTACCACTCACCTTCTTCCGATCGACAATTAAACGTTCCTTGAAACGTTTATGACACAAGACACTGTAGACTGGTGAATTTTCAACATTTTTCCGATGGCTCGGTGCAAAAGAAGTGGGTTGTCAAGTTGCGTGTGCAAAATGTTCTCCCGAACTTGCTGTTCCTTCGACTCCATTTTCGAAACAACGACACATTTCATAATGAAACTCACGCAGTGTTAACAATAAACGTTGAGGTCATTTCACCCAAAATTTCATTGAAATCAACTCAAAGTGCGAAATGTTACAACTTATTGAAAGTGATGCAATTCAACTGTGGACACCCTTTACAAAGCAGCTGTGATTTTCGAATGTTTAATGTAGCTTTTAAAATGACCGAGTCATATAAAAAATAATTATTTATGTAATTTACAACTAATCAGAGAGTTAGGCTTCTAATGTTGTAATGTCTAGTTGCTTATAGAGAAATACATACCACTACGGCATTTGAAGAATATTCGAACATTCGATTTGATTATATTATAAAACAGTGTGTTTTGCCAGTCACAGTTGTTTGGCTTTATTTTCCATTTCAAATTCGGTGAAAAAAATTGAGAGGAAAGAGGTAAAAACTAAACAACATTCAGCGTTTTAAACTTGTAAATATATTTACCGTTCGTGAGTTATTACCGGTTCTTTTCTAAGAATAAAGCTTGACTCACTTAGTGCGGCTGAATCGCAAAAAATGAACCATTTATTCGCTAAGAAAGTACATAAAAAGTAACCGCTTTCATTATGCTACACTCAGGAAATTGTCCGCACGATTTTCATATGATCAGACCCATGAACCACAATACAAGGGTTCAAGACTCATTCCATACGTAATCGTATGCAATGATTACTGTTGCATTAGTCTAGAAAAACATGCCTAATATACACTTTCAATCGACATCCTTATCAAGCGTGTGTAGTCCCGTAAAATTCTGGCTCGCCTCTGGATCTCGATGTTCATGGTTCGAATCCCGATTGCAACTTTTTTTTTTCTGTGAGGAAGATTTTCATACGATGAACTTCTTCCCATTAGAATCCTATGAATTTCATTCCATAAGAAAATCGTATGAAATTTGCAATAATATCTCGTGGCAAATTTTCATACGATATTCAAATGAATTCATCTCGATTTGATCGCCTTAGTTTAGGAATTTATTGAACTCAAAAGAAAAAAAAAAAGCAAAATTATTCATACGCATTTTGTATAAACACCGAGAGTCTTTTCACTTAATACTTAATGTATGCATTCGAAGATTATTCATTAAAGAAAGTGGACTCTTAGTTATAAATGGTTAAGAGGAAGCTTATCGAAAAATTGTGATGATGTAGAAGGATCACCATGAGGCCCTAGGAGTGGACAGTAATTTACCAGTACGCAAGATACGAAGAGAAAGATATTCTTCTCTTTGCCTATCCAGCACCTGGGTAGTATGGAACAAGAATGTGTTCTTGGGTCGAGATCTGCTTCACATGCCCCTCGCTCAATTTCAACTACTTCTACTCAGTTTTTCACAGCCTGCCGTACACAAATGGAACTATCAACACTTTCTCTTCACATTATTCGTTCTAGCCAAATTACTGTCCGCTCCTCGGGTCTCATGGTGACGAGAAAATATTTCCTTCTACATCATCATAATCGTTACTCCGCGTATGGAGAATACAAGCATAGAAATAATATTATTAAAAATTATGAATTTTCGCCCAGTGTGAAAAAATATTGTTCACTCTGGCAACACGCCTGAAAAAATAAAAAAAAAACAAAGTGAGAAATTTCACAATTCGCACAAGAGTACGCGGCAGTGATCGCAGGTGAGAGCACGTGGGCGAAGACAGATGCGAGCACGTGAGAGCGGTCGTTTAAAAGAAAGAGTGATTCACTCACCCCAAGCAATCGCGTCACCGATGCACACTTTCACTCTGCCTATTTGCCACCGAATAAAAGACCACTTTGCATTAGCTGCGGTGAGTTATGGTTGTATCCTCTGTGAAGGTACAAATTCCCAGCGTCACATTAGTGCGAAATGTCATCTCTGAAAGGAGCTGGCAGCGCATAACCAGCTGTTCATGAAATTGCCAAAAAAGTGGATATTAGTGTTGGAACTGTGCAGAGTATTAAAAAGTGTAACAATATGAGAACCTACAAGAAGCAGAATGACGGAGTCACAGAAGTCTTCTTCGGTAATACGGCACGGAACTTGAATGACGTTCTCCTAGAAAAGCCGAACCGGTGCGACCTGGATGACGAGACCTACGTCAAATTGGATACCAGTATACTTCGAGGGCCGCAATTTTTCAACGTTGAGCAGAGGCTGATGTGCTTGATGGTGTGCGATACAATCGACCCGAAAAGTTTGGGAAAACTGCTTTGGTGTGGCAAGCCATTTGCTCCTGTGGCTTGAACAGTTTTTCATATTTCATAATTCAACTGCAGAAAAGAATGCATCTAAAAATGACTTCTACCACTACAGAAAACATATGGATCCTCCATTGTTTTCGCCAGATCTGGCATCTGTCCACTATTCTGCTACGTAGGAAATGCTTAAGAAGGAAAATGTCGATTTTGTCGAACCATGACTAAATTCCCCAAACTGCCCTGAGCTGCGCCTAACGAAAGATACTGGGCAATAATTTAGTGGCATCTAATGAGAGATAGAAGACAAGCAAGCTTTGTTGACTTCAAGAAAATTTGGACTTATTTGTCATAATCTAATGGGAGGTATCCAGAAAATAGTCCGAGCGTTCATCAGAAATTAAAGCAAATATTCAAACTTACGTGTATTCGGTCATGTGGATTTTGATTTATATTGATATAAAGCAAACTTAAAAAAAATGTTCAAAAATAAATACTTTCTTTGAAGAAACCGATGTCCACTTTCTTGAATGTACTTAGAGTAAAGTTAATCTGCCTTATTTCTCCCCCACTTCCGCAAATCAGATCAATTTTTGATTGTTTTACCTCACATTTCTACTGTTTGTTTTTTGATAACGGCGCAATATTCTTCGATGGGACAAAAATTTGGACATTTGGGTGGGTTGCGAGTTTTTCCAAGAACGCCTATATCATGGCATTCTATGTTCCATGGCATTCTGGCTGTAATGGCAGCTGGCTAAATCAAGGCATATTCGAATGAAAGATGTTCGGTTTCGCGAGGACTATGCCTTTACTCCCTGGACTTCCACTGCCTGTTACGTGGTATAGGCTAAAGGCATTCGTTTGTTACTCTTCCTGCATTAATGGGTTACAGGGACATTATGGCCAATGGATGAAAAAAGCCTGCCTGTGTAGGA
>JASCZW010018528.1:0-15272 GCA_034211315.2 Aedes japonicus | reverse complement strand
GCGCAAGCAGGCGTCGTATTTTTTAAAAGCATCATCAGCATTCGATTTTTCATCAATATTTCCGTTATAACGATTAAAGTCCTGAAACATTGTTTTTGACTATCACAAGTGCACCCGAGCGAGTTCATTAAAATTTCTCTTAAAAAGCCTAATTTTTTGACTGATAAGTCTATTGGGTTTGCAGCTAGCAGACTTCTTCAGAGCCCAGTGCTGAACATGAAGATGACAACGCAGTAAGTCTAGAATTTATACTAGACTAGTTGAACCAGTGCGAGCAGCGCTGCTACGTTTACGCTAAATTAATGAAAATTTATTAGAACTGTCGCATTTATGGTTGTTTTCGAGTTGAAATTTGTGTTTCATTTTGTACTTAGGTGCCCCCCCCCCTTCCACAAGAAGGAGGTCACGAACCACATTTTTGCCTTCAAACCCCAGATACCAAAATTGGTTCCACTTGCATGCTAAAAAAAAAGGATACGGTTCTCAAACTACCATAGAACATTTCTTGCTTTTAAAAAACCTCCACATGCCAAAATTGGTTGCATTTGCTTGATTAGTTCTGGAATTATACAGGAATTTTCTATTTATTCGTATAAGTTCCCCCAGAAATTTGTGTTTCATGGGTTGTAGGGAGAACCTCCCATCGTACATTCCGCTAAAAACGGTCGACTATGCTGGGCTGGGCACGTCCCGGCTAAAATTATTCTCGAAAACGAACTGACAGGCATAAGTAGAGGAGTTACTCAAAATTGATACATGTGGTAGCCCAAGTAACACAAAAAAAACACGTTTTTAAAAAGGACTTCCAAAAGTGTAATTATATATGTACCTATTATAAGTGTTTCGCAAAACTGATAAGCCAACCAGTTTTCTCTGACTAACGATTTTGCTAAAAATACGTTTTTCATTGCTTAAAGTTTTTTGTTCTTTATAATTGTTCTTAAAAACATCGTTTAATACTGTGAATATCTAAATACCACCGGAAAAGGGATTCACTCGGCAGTACCATTAAACACGTCTTACCTGCTTGGCGGTTGGGTTTCGAAAGAGGCAGAAGCAATGTAAACTAGGATGACGAGCTCTCAGAGTGGGTACTCACGATGAGTGCTCATGCAAGGAGTGTCCGCATGATGTTCAGCATAAGTGACACTGCCAGCAAGTCATAACACCACACAATTACATTTATAAAACACAAATAGGAGAAGATTTGATAGAAAGTTCAAAATAATGTTGACATAACATTACACCAACAATGTTTTGAAACCCATTTTCTGTGGCATAATGATGGATTTGTTGTACAACATTGTGGTTTCTTTGCGAGAAGCAAATCATAGATACTAAGTAAAGACATTTCAACAATTGGAGTTGGTATAGTAAGGAAACAACAAGCCTTTTAGTTTTCATTTTTTGTTTCATAAGGCTCCACATTTTGCGCTTTTTGCGTCATATTAAAGTATGAAATAAAGTTTTATCAACTTATATTATTTGCCTGTATTTGTCATTGGACAGTATTTTCAACTTGTTTATATCAAGCTGTATTGCTTATGAGATCGTCCTTTTTAGTATCATGAATCCTAAAAATTTTTGCGTGATAGGTAGTACATTGTTTAAGTGTCGTGTATTGTATTGCTTATGTTATTAGAATATAAAGTTGAACAGCCATGAATAACAATCTCATTTACGAATTTCTACGCTATCTGCTGCATTTAGTAGCCAAGGATTTGTGATAGTTTTAAAAATAAGTGTGTGAGCCATGCTGAGAAAATGTTTCCCATTGAAAATATGTTCAGCTACTTTAAATTTGAAATTAAGATGAGTCCTTTGTCAGGGTCTCTGTTTACTTTAGTGACTTAGAGTTTTTTGAAAGCCTTAAAGCTCCTGCCATTTGTGCATCTCCAATCCAAACCCTGATAGAAAAAAAAACCTTCATTGATAATCTAAGAAGGCTATAGTGGCGATCCAAGCCTCCAAACGACTATCCGAGGGGCATCCTGAGAAAGAAAAAGCCATCCGCCTTTGCGAAAAAATTAAATCATAGCAAATGACATTGATCAGATCGACCAAAAACCTGCTTGGAGGAATTCATGAACAGCATTAACTTAAACCAGATGACCGCAGAACTTTGGGAAAATGTTAATGCTCTGAGAGTAAAACAAAGGCATCAAGGGGATTCAGTTTCACAATAAACGAACGTCTCCAGCCGGTTCAGGACAAAACTCGGCTGGTCCAGACAAAATTGGCTACCCGGTATTCTGAATCTGCCGCTAGACGGTGAAACCAGTCTATCCTGCTTAAAAAAAGTATAGAAAACACCGTGCCTGCATCTTGGTCACACGGCCTTATTGTGCCTCTTAAATTGGCCGACAAGCCGGGAATCCCGCCGAAGGACTAAATGCGCATGATCTCTGACCTACTGCGGTTCTTAAATCCTCGAGCGAATGGTCATCCGCTGATTGTACGCCTTCCCGGTCGGGCTCCAGCACAAACTCCTACCTGCGTTCACTAATCCATGCTGCACAATACCCTTTAAAGACGAGAACCACGTCGAACGCGCATCCTCGACAACTCAAATGCATGTCATCGCGTAAGCATGGACACAGGACATCCTCAAACAATAAATCGCATGTGGCCTATCCGGAGAAGCATAATGAAAGTAACCTTACAACGAAACTTCCTCAAACATCAAACATTTCAAGTCACCGTTGGAAACTATTGCTCCGATACCTTCAACAATGAAACTTGCGTTCCACAAGGCTCAGTTATAGCCGTCACCGTATTCCTCATTCGGATGCATAGGATTTTTCTGAGGCTACCAATGGCCTTCGTCTTTGTTTATGCGGACCTTCGGTTTCAGCTGTCGTCGGGGAAAAGTGGCTCTACTCATATCTGTGGCAACCACTACCGGATTGGCCAGCTACACCGATCATTCTCGGGGGGGAGGGGTATCCCATCATGCAGCGCACTTGTGTGAATGTCCCAGGTATCAGGCTTGAACGCTTTTTATCGTTCTGCCAGCACTTCGTTGAAGTTAATGCAAACCACTATACATGACTGAAACTCCTCGGGAGCCACCGAACGCCACCCAAACTGCAACGACCAACCATGCTTCAAGTTGCTGAAGCCACCGTTAACAGCAGAATCAATTGCGACCAGTCTGGTCAGACCGCCGCTTGTGAAGAAACTGGTTCCGCTTTGTAATACACAGGAATCACCTCAAGTCTACTCCCATCAACTCCCGTGATTGGAGGCAGATGTAATCTCATTTCAACACTACATTGCATCACCATACCATTTGTCGTCGAGTTGCCTAATTTCTTGCAAAAACCACCCCTAGCGTTGAAGGCTAGATAGCCTAGGCAATCCGATGCTCCCTTCGATGGAAGCAGACAACTCTGGCAATCGATGACACATTCTCAAGCATTGCGCAAACGGTGCAAGCATCGTTCTGTTCGCTTTTCGACGATTGACTTTCCGGACACCGCATCCGATACACGGATGGAAAGAGATGGGGTCGGCATTGGCATCAGCGATAAAAAATCCACCCAGTTTCACAAACTCCCAAGCCAAAGCCCTAGACGACTGTCTAAAAGTGGCCACCCCATTTTTTTATGAATCTGGGGTTGTACAAAGGACGGTCTCAGTGAAAACTCCACGAGGGAAGTTGCAGTGGTCTGCATCCATACACTTTAAAACTATTAACCCGCTAAACTGAACAGGAGAGGTAGAAAGTATGCCAGTGATGGACCTCTCAACGTTGCTCAACGTTAATACAAATACAAATGAAAGAGAGGGGGTTTTGAGCATTTAGAGCTTTGAATGTTTGATATGGAATATTTCATGCAATGCCGTATTGTTCCGTAAGTTCGTATTGCATAACCTACAATGCAGAACGAGAAACTTCCCACCTTGTTGCATCCTCCCATTATTTGGTACAGTAAATAATGCCAGCAAAACACCCGAGCATGAAGCTATTTAAAATATGTTGTACTTATATGTTCAATGTCCCCTATCCATTACTGTCTATGTCCTCTCGCACTCCTTCCAGAAGTTCACGAAGCCAGATTCAGTCTGCTTACCTTTGATCACGCATTACAACGCATGCGCTTTTGCTGGCCCAGCCTTCCGTTTTTTGGAAGAAGAAACCGCTGCTGATGCCGGGCGCTTGCCAGCCAGCAGAACAACTCACTCCTCTCCCGAAGGTGAACTCCGTTTTGGTGATGCTGCTGTTGTTGTCACTGCCGTAGAATAATTGTCGTCCTCGTTCCTTGGGCTTCGAATGCAAACACATTCGCGAAACTTAATGGAAACGAGTAAAACAAAAATCACACGAGTTAAAACAAACATGTCAACCTGCGATCAAAGCATACTGCGATCTCATTTCAAAGCAGCATTTACGAGTTCATAAAGTCGAAATAAAAGCATTGATAGAAGTAAAAGGAAAATAAGATTTTAAGATCTTTGTTAACAAGCTGTGAAGGTTCTCATAAACCTAACTAAAATATGAAACACATTAGCACCTCTTGGTGTCTTGTTGCCAGTCGACTGCATCAATTACGAATACTAAATGGACGACATGCTAGCCAGCGTAGAAACTGAGAAGGAGGCGTTAAAGTTAGCAAGCGATGTTCGCTCAATTCACTCGCACGGAGGTTTTGAGATCCGCAACTAGCTATCGAATTCCATAGCGCAGCGTCTTCACGAAAGCAATACCATCGGGAAGGACAAGAACCTTTCTGCGGAGGTGCTAGGCATGTGGTGAGATACTACGACCGATTCGTTCACGTTCAGGCTGTCACAGAAACACGATGTTGCGTTGCTTTCCGAGACCAGAATGCCTACCAAGCGAGAAGTCCTGCGGACTTTGATGGCGATATACGACCCTATGGGACTTATTTCCAACTTCCCGATCTACTTAAAGGTTCTGCTGCAGGAAATCTGGCGTTCCGGATGCGGCTGGGATGATGAGATCAGCGAAATCCATCTGAAAACTGGATGACCTGGGTTAAAGCGCTGCCGAACGTTCGAAAAGTGTGCTTTCCTCGTTGTTATCGCCAAATTTCGTCAACCAAAACAACAAATAATGTGCAGCTGCATATCTTGTGTGATGCTAGCGAAAATTGGATGACTCCCATCAAGGAAAAACGTAGCTGACGATGGAACAAAATGGTCACGAGTGCCAGACTTTCAACCGGACAGTCGTAGGTTCCGTGGAGGAGATTCATCTCAACGTTCTCCATCATTCAATCACCATGTGCTTTGAGCGCTTTTCCAAATAGAAACGTCTTTTGAGAACAGTTTCATACGTTCACCGCTTCGCATCAAATCTTCGCAGTCACGCCAAGCGTACGGCCATATAATTAATTCCATTAATGCAGGAGGAGCTACGCTGTGCCGAGAACACCATATGTCGTCAATTTGCGCTGCAAGCGTACTCAGCCAAAATACATCTGCTTGGCAAAATCCAGAAGCGCAGTCCTGGGAGCGAACTCTACTGAAGACTAGCCCGCTGTATAAGCTCAGCCCAACCATGGACGTCCGAACGGTGTTTTGCAGATGCGTGGCTGTTTCGATGCTTGCGCGTGGGCAGATGAATCAACCAAAAATCCGATCCTACTGCTAAGATTCAATCACGTGTCTATTCTGGCGTTTACCGGATTATCTCGTGAGATACCGACACCAGAACAACCACTCCGCGATGAACCAGGTTCAGTTAAAGTTTTACAATGCCCGTCTCCGTTCAGAGTTCGATCGTGTCCGCAGAAATTGCCACCACTTCAAGATCCGACGTGCGTGTCCCCAGCTTCCAGCTATTGGGAGTCTTCCAGCGACCATTCACGTACACCGGAATCGACTATTTTGGACCGATACTTGTTCTAGCTGGCAGAAGGTCCGAGAAAAGGTGGGGAGTCCTACTAACCTGCATGACTACCAGAGGCGTACACATCGAGATCGCACACTCTCTAACTACGGACTCTTGCATCTTAGCTTTGGGCAACTTTATCGCTAGCAAAGGATCGCCGGTGGATCGCCAACCGAGGAACGAATTTCTTAGGAGCGTCTCGAGAGCTCCATGAAGCCATGAAGCCCGTCGATGAGGAAAAGCTGATAGTCGAATTCGTTAGTCCAAACACCAAAAGGACATTCAACTCACCGGCCGCGCCACATTTCGGCGGATGTTGGGAGCGGTTGGTACAGTCGGTCAAGACGACGATGAATCAGTTTTATCCACCACGTCTTCCAAGCGATGAAATTCTTCGCTCTATGATAAGGATAAGATGATCCTGAATACGTTACCTACGTTGACCCGCAACACAAAGTGGTTTCAGCCCGTGAAACTCATCGAGGAAGGCGATCTGGTGTTTATCGTCGAAGGAAACCCGCCAAGGAATTGCTGAGCACAAGGGCGCGTGATCGAGGCGGTCCAAGCCAAGGACGGTTCCGCGTGACTCGTGCAGACTTCCATGGACCGCTGGAGAGGCCAGCGACAAAGGTTGTTGTGTTAGACATCGGTGCAAGAGAAGGTAAGCTTCACGTAGACAGCAGTGGCGTACCGAGGGGGAGTGTCACCACCCAGCGGATGTAACGCACATTCTGAAAATCGGACAACATTGAGGTCGAGAGACACCTTGTCTCAGCCTCACACGGTAGCTTCCTTTACCCATTAATGGGACATCGATTGATTATTAGCAGACGCAGTTTTTCAGTAAAATGCGTAAAAAGCCACAGGAGGAATAACAATAACAATAAATCGTGCCCATTAATGGGTAAAGGAAGCTTACCGTGTAAGCTGTCAAAGAGCCGCCGGGTGCTGGATGACGAGGCAGTTTTTGTTCCGTATTCCGTAAGTCGATTATTCCGTAAGTGAAGGTGATATTTCGTTCCGTGCAGATTAATTGTCAAAATTCCGCTTGGTAATATTGAACAAAATTCCGTAACCTCTCTACTTTTTAAGTCGATACCGGCCTTAAGGGGGGATATACAGTTAGAATGACCAAAAAATTCATTTTATCTTTGAATAAAAAGTTAAAATAGAATAAACCCTTTTTTCGAAATTCGAACTCCAAGTGTTTCTTTTCATCGTTTTTCGAAGACACCTTTTTCGCGCGCAGCAAGTTTAAAGAGACGCTTGACCGAGAGGACCTATTTTCAACGCGTTTTTCTCAAAACAGCACTTTTGGAGTTTGTGCCGGTGATAACTCAAAAACTGATTATTCGATTAAGCTGAAGCTTATAGAATTTGTTTCTTATAGTATACTTTCTATATGAATTGAAAAATTATTGTAATATTTTATAATTAAATATGAAAAATGTGATAAAATGGTGGACAAATTTGATTTTTTTCAAAAAAATTTACGCCAAAAGTGCTAATTTTTTCTTTCTACTTTTTTTTCAACTTATCTACTAACTGTTAATGTAATTAATGCATTTTTTTTGGGTTAGTAGGTTTCAGATCAAAACTGTGACCAGGAGAGCCGGCACAAGCAAAATACAACGACTTTTTCAACGCACTCCATTTTGTTGAAAAAAATTTGAAAAAATATTTTTGGACACTACATGGATACACTTATAATTGTAAAACAAAATTTCGATTGATTTGGGTTAAAACTTCCCTTGAAAAATAATTTTCAAAAATGAGTTTTTTTTCTCGTTCTAACTGTATATCCCCCCTTAAGTAAGTGAGAGTATTGAATACAGCTAAAATTTAACTTAATTCGTGGACAGTATACTAACGTTGCAAAATATTATATATATATTATCAACAAACAACGCAAAAACAAGTTACATGTTGCATTTTCTATGTACACACTGCATTTAAGTTCAGATGCGGGTTGCACGTCACAGACAGATTTTACAGATTAAAAGAAGCTTACTAAACGTAAGTAACAACAATATTGACTGGAAGTTAAAAGAACGCTCTCTGATGTGATTATGCGATAAATCCACGGTATAAGCTAGGGTAGAGGCCCTGTCGTTGAACCTATGTTTAACAATGCTATTTTTATAAATCTAATGATTCGTATCTAAATTTTCTAAGGTCAATTAAATTTTTTTCTTTCTTTCCTAAAGAAATTTTATAATACGACCATTAAGAAAGTGTTACGGAATCGGAAATTTGTTTGCTTCTTTGGTCTGTCTGTTCCTTACGCAACAAAGGCCGTTTAGGATGGTTCGACGGATTCTTCTTCTTCTGCTTATGTCGAGGTAAAAACTCACTGCGACCATTTAATGACCTATTGTGGACCCATTTGTAGTGCGCAGTTTATTTCTACATCCACCAGTATTTAGGACTGGAGGTTGTTTTTTAGGCCTGCGTAATACCCCAGTCCTGAATAGCATCCATAATGAATGCTACTGGCTTATTGGGATTTATATACCACTAGATATCTCGAGGTTTCATAATGCAACTCTCGAAATAACGTTTCCTTTATTAAAGAGAAAACTGCATTCACAAGGTAGATGCTCTGAGGATTCAGTTTTGAACCCACAGAACCGACATTCTGAAGAATGAATCTTCTTTAGCTTCACTAGGAAGTGTCGCGATGGGCAGTGGCCGGTTTATAAGCCTACATACACACTTAATTTGCGCTAGCTAAGATTCAGCAGTGCTTTTGTGTTTTTCACGCTTGGAACAATGAATCTTTTTGACTGGTTTATTCCAGTTGCAGTGTCAATTTGCTCTACAGTCTGTTTCTCCCAGTTTCTAGCTCCATCGTAATGCACTTGGGGATACTCCACAGAAAGGTTCTGATCCATAGAAGGTGCTCAGAGACTCCTTATCAAGTTGGAATGTTACTAAGACCTGGTATCCAGAATAGGTTGACCCTATTCTTTGAAGCCAGTTCTTTTAGTAGTTCAATGCATTCCCACACAATCTTGTAATAGCTCTCAAATGCGCTGATAGCTTTCAAAGCCGTCTGGCTGTCTGAGAAGATACAGATATTGGCGTGTCTGTATTTCTTTTTAAGACAGATGGCAGCGCATTCTAAGATTGCTTGAATTTCGGCTTGAAATACCGCAGGTCATTTACCCATTGGTATGGCGTGTTTAGTCCTGATCCATACACTCCAGCCCCAGTTCCATCACTCATTTTAGAACCGTCTGTGTAAAATACAATAGATCCTGGTGGAACTGTTGGCCCACCATATTTTCACGTATTTCGATCATTGATCGTTACTTTTTATGGCATATCTAAGATGGGTTTTTGTTGCATCCAGCCTTCATTTTGTTTCATCAACGGATATATGTTGACATTTTTTTAAATTATTTGTAAACGTCGTGATAGGTCACCCTCAAAGATCCTTTTGTACCTTTTAAGTTTTAAGGCACTTTTTACAGCCTTAAAACTGCAAGGGTAACAGGTACATAATGGGCATTATGGCATCCAGAGTGATAGAGGGAGTACTTCGAATAGCTCATGTTATCGATAGAGTTGCTAAACGTTGCAGTTTAGCCAGCTCTCGTTGAGCTGAATTTATTTTGGTTCTGGTCCACCAGACTAGAGAAGCATACGATATCTTGGGTCTTATAACTGCCAGATAAATCCAATTCTTGCCAATCGCTCTCCAACAGGCCCAAAGAGCAGCAGTTGCTTGTTTACAACATGCTCTAAGTGTTTACTCCAATTCAATATCCGATCTAGTATGACTCCTAGATATTCAACTTGAGAGGAGAAAGTCAACAGTACCCCACCTAAAGACGGTGCCTTTATGTTGATAAGTATTTTTCTTGTAAAAATTACAAGAGTTGTTTTTGAAGGGTTTACATTCAGCCCTTCTCTCCTGCACCAAGCAAGAGTGTATTTTAATGCTGATTGTATTCTGTTTGATAACGTTACATCATGCTTCCCCCGTATTATTATTCATAGCCCATTGCCACCAAGTTATTCAGCAGTTCATCAACAATTAAAGACCAGAAAAGTGGTGAGAGCACACCTCCTTGCGGACAGCCCTTTGATGTACTTACTTCAACTGTTGATTCGCCTAATCTAGAGACAATGCAGCGATGTGTCAGCATAGCAGTGATCCAGTCTACGATGGAGCCATGAAAGCCTCGTGTATTCATAGCTGAACTGATTGAAGCATGTGAAGCATTATCAAAAGCACCTTCAATGTCAAGGAATGCACAAAAGGCCACTTCCTTGTGTTCGATGCTTTTTCAATTTTTTGTGTCAACGTGTGCAGAGCTGTTATCGTTGACTTGCCTTTTGAATAGGCAAATTGTAACTTGTTCAGCTCGTGAATTTTCAAATACGAGCTTTTAATATGATCATCCAATATTTTCTCCATTATTTTTAATATTATGGAGGTTAGACTATATGCCTTAGCTAGTGTTTTATCCCTTCTGCCGTTCTTGGGTATGAAAATAACTCTTACCTTCCTCCACCAAACGGGAATATAGCATAATGTCATGCTACTAATAAACAACTGAACTAAGACCGGAACAATAATTTCCCTAGCTTGCTACAATAGAGCAGGGAAGAGACCGTCTTCCCCCACGGCTTTGAAAGTTTCGAAGGAACTGATTGCCCAGTCCATCATCGTTGCTGAAAAAAATTTACGGGACTTTTCGAGTGCATCACACATGTTCATAGTTCTCCAAGGATTCACCCTCAACTGTCTCATTTAATTTCCATTAGAAGCAATTGAGCCTGGGAAGTGATCTTCCATCATTACTTCCAAGGTTTCTGAAGGACCTGTTGTAAAAGTACCATCGTCCCTCTTTAGATTGCCAAGGCCATTTGAATGTTCCTTGGAAAGTACTTTTTGCAGCCTGACAGCTTCTGGAGTGCATTGAATGTTTTCACACGTGAATCTCCAATGTTTCCGTTTGCTTTTCCTAATTCTCGTTATTATATCTCGTTTAGAGTCTTCCTATAATGTCTCCAATCCGACGTTTCTTTTGCTCGATTAAAGAGTTTCCTTACGTTCCTCCTCATCTTTTGCAAAGCGTTGTTTCACCAAGGAACTTTCCTGTTTGACACTATTTCTCTTTGTGGACAACTTTCATAATATGATTGAAGAATTTTGTTTGTGACCATTTTAGAAACTTCTTCTAGTTGTTCTGCTGTTCTAATTCTCAGTGTTTCTCCCTTTTCTATTGACAAGGTGATATGTCTATGGTTTGAGAGTGATTCCTCGTCGGATACTTCTCAAGAGAAAATCCTTTCCGTAAGTATTTGACTACAAATTGTCAGATCAAGTACTTCTTGCCGCCTCTAGCTATCAAAAGTTGGTTTGTTCCCCATATTGCATATTTATATGTTATTAGCAGATATATATTCTAATAGGGACACACCTCGTTCATTGACGTCATTACTTCCCCACACAGTGTGGTGAGCATTGGCATCACAGCCGATGAAGAACTGTTCATTTCGCTGTCTGTAGCGGTTGGCAAACTCGATGATCGGTGTAGCTTCTTCTTTATCTCACGGAAAGTAAGCTGATACTACGTTCACTATAGACTTACCTCTGACGGTTGGAACCTCCATTCTGATGGCTACGATGTCTGTCTTCATGAATTATGTTCGGAGAGGGATAGCTATCATCATAGAGTAACTTACGTTTTGGTACTGAGATTCCCAGCACTCTATGATTGTTGACCCACGGTTCCTGTACTAACGCTAGGTCGAGGTCTTGTTTGGCAAACCTTCGCGAGAGTACGCCTGATGCCCCTCTAGCATGTTGAATGTTTGCCTGAAAATCTTTGACAAATTCCGCATAAAGCCGGACACAAACTCTTCCTGAATGCGTACGAGCAAGGGGCAATGTTTCGAGCTCTTAAACAAAAACGACGGGTACGAGTGTACGAGTCCACAAACGGTTCAAAATTCGTTCCACTGACTTTGCTAGGTATGCAACCGGGCCTTCTACATTGCAAGACAGGAAGCATAACTTATCACTTCATTGGGAGCCGCAAAGCAAAGTAGTTAAATTTATACAATTCAACACTGTGGTGATAATTATCTACACCAAAATGCAGTCAGCTGCAGTGAGTGCATTGCTCATTCAGCGCTTCTGAAGTAAGTATATGATTGTGGCTACAATCGGCTTCCTGACTCACAGTGGGTAATCAAGCCACAGCGGGTAAAAGAGCGCATTTTTTTATCAACCAATTTTAAATTCCAGCTAAGGAAGTCAGTCAAAGCAAGCGCCGTTAAATTAAAGCACAACAATCGTCAGCTAGGTGCAGCAGATGCCGCCGGCCGGGGTGCGGTGAATCTGCGCGATCGGTGCGCGGCAGTGATAAGTTACGATCGTGTCCGTTTTCGTACTTTATTGTCCCGATCGATTAGGGCGGCTTTTGATACAGGACGACTCTCAATTAGGAATGCCCGCTGCCACCCATCGGCATCGGCAGCAGGACGGGCTTTGTATCGTCCTCCGCGGTTCTTTCAAGCCTTGCAGTAGGAATGTAGGTAGGTACGAACAATCGGAAAAAGTGCACATCGCGGGGTCGAGATGACAGACGAGGCGTGTTTGCGAGTGTATCAGTTATTAATTATTATTTATTGGGGCTCAAGTCATGCTTTATGTCCATTATAGTAGGCTGTGGATGGAAAATCAAAGCATTTAGTTTATTATTTTATGTGCTCATCGACAACAGCACAAGCGATGATGTTTCTTGATAAAGAATCTTGATTTTTTGGAATACATATCTTACTGCTCCGTTCTTGTAACATCTTAACAAAACATCCCAAAACATGAACCAATACCCAGAAAAAAATTCATGTCGTGCTGTTGCACAAATTGCAATCCCCAAGCATGTACTCAATATGTTTATCTTCATCATCATCAGCGTCAGTTTGGGGAAATTTTCGGTTGTTTCCCTCCGAAAAAAACAGACAAGAAAAACTACCGAAAGAAGAAGAAGGGAAAACAAACTGACCACGACAGACAGCAGCAGGCAGCAGCGGTTAATCACTGACGAAGCGTGATTATTGTTATTATCAGGTCTCCACAGTTAACAGCCGTGTTTAATGTTGCGACTTTGCATGTGCGAGCACTTTTGGCGCTCGTTACGGGACAAGTGAGGACGGAGATTACCCACCCGGTGGATGTTGGGAACACGGTCGACCGATCGATCCGCGGGAATTCGCCACATCATGCATGATCATTGATCAATCCATCACCAGCGAACTTCAAACCGTGCCAAACAGTAAATGCTTTAGTCGAAACATTTACTCAAAATTACACTTTCTGTCGACAGCTCGCTAAATAAATCTCCACCGCCGCCATGGCAGTTGTAGTGATGTCTTCATTTTTCACCCAGCCCCGGACTGACAAATGACGAAATTGTGCTAAATATGTCGGGTGCTTCCGTCGTTGCGTGACTGCTCAGGGGCTAGAATTTAGCAGAAAGAGTTTTGATCATATGTTTGCTGCCGTCGGCGGACGGGAAAGTGTTCATTTGCATAAAGATTTGCCTCGTTTTATATTCGCACGAAAATCCGTTCCAAGAAATGTGTTTCGAGATTAAGATGTTTCCGGGCCGAGCAGGACGATTGCTTGCGCAGCCGTCCGTCAAAACAGTTCACGGGTCTTCATTTTTTCTCCGCGCTCGGCAAAATTAATGCCAGTCGCCCAGGACTGGTAATAATCATTTATTCGATTCGGATAATCATAGATTGTGTGCACGTTCTTGTCTTGCAGGGCATAACTAAGTACTCATACACACACACGCACACTTAATCGCTTAATGACAAACATAAATCATTTGGCCGTTCTTGGTGTGCTCGGAGGTGATCGTCCGTTGGTTGGGTTCGGCGGGATGGGTTGGCCGACAAGGTTGATACGTCTATTAGCGGGATGCATCGCTTGAGCTTGGGTGGGAGGAGGATATTTCTATTCGATCACAAATTGATCGATAAGGTTTCAAAATGGAGCTGAATGAGTTATGCATCAGTATTTTCATATGTTCAGATTTGCATATTTGAAAAGCTTAAATCCTAACGCAGCCATGTAACGTTTGCATTACTTTACCTTCATCCGTACTACCCATGCAGCATCAATCATAGTAACCCATGAGTCAGCAGACAAAATTTGACAGCTCTTTCAGTCGAACTCTAACCGTGATGGCAAAAACAGTGAAGCAACTCCGTTCAGAAGTGTGCGCCGTGTCGAAAACGGACATCGTGCGGCACTTTGTGGACGCCGGATACGCCCGTTCCGGCATCTACAACATTTTTGGCATTATTAGACAACAGTCAGAGCATCGAAAGAAATCCCGGTTCCGGACGGCCGACGACCCTGAGCGGCAAGAAGCTCCAAAGGATGCTGAAGGGGAAGACCGAGGGAAAAGTGGCTACATCGCTGGTCAGTTCAACCGGCCAAACAGTGAAAAGTACCTGGCGAACATGAACATACATGCCAAGAAACGGAAGTCGCGTCCACTGGATTCGGAGCTGCAGGCAATGATGCAGCGGCAGCGGCTGAATAAGATAGTCAACTCGATTTTCCCGGCGAATCGCGACGTGGCGGTGTTGATGGACGACGAGACCTATCTCACCCTGGATGGCAACGACTGGCAGCTCAGACAAACACAATTCGTATAACAGTGTTCAAATAATATCGTATATTCCTATATTTTAAGTCAACATCGCAATTAATTGTGGCCTTTATCGTGTTATTTTTAAGTTAAATCGTAAGGAATGCAAATGTTCGACTTATATACGATGTGTCATTTATTCATCGTACTGCGTAACAAACAAAATCGGATAAACATCGCTAAGCTTTTTAAATCGAATTTGTTATTACAAATTCAATCGTATACGATATCAAATCAACTCGTTTAAGAAAACAACTGAATTTGCACGTATATGGCCTCCACTTTTGCACGTATAAGCCATATTTTTTGTATTCTATACGATTTGTTTACTTACATATATGTTTGTATATCATAAAGACCACTTTCAATATAAGTGTATTTTGGTTGTCTGGGAGGTCTAGGTATTTTACTTCCCCCACGAAAGAAGTGAGCTCCGAGGAGAAGTTCATTTCACACACCAAGTTTCCCAAGAAGGTGCTGCTGTGGCTGACAATCAGCGAGAAGGGGATGTCAAAGCCACTCTCAGGGTGGCCACACAATGTTAATATAAAAATTCCCGCATTTTTCCCGAATTTTTGCCTTATTTTCACGACTGTTACGATGAGTTTATATAAATTACTCGTAGCTAAATCTCTGAGCTCCCAACCTTTTTCCAGTTTGATTTACCACCAGACACTTTCTATTTATTTAAAACACGCGTTTTTGTGCGACAGGATGAGCTAATTTTC
>JASCZW010018527.1:0-15270 GCA_034211315.2 Aedes japonicus | reverse complement strand
GCATCCCGTTCCAAACTGTTGGGCCAAGAATGGAACCTTGCGAAACCCCCGCCGGTTCTGAAAGTAACTCTTCAGAATTCTGCACAGGTAATCAAGAACCCTCATGCTGTGCAGCGACTCGGCAATAGCCTCCCAGCTGGCGCTATTGAAGGCATTCTGAACGTCGTTCGTTACAACAGCGCATTTAGACATTTCTATAGCACATCCCTGAACATTTTCAGGAACAATGACAATACGGTACGCGTTGTCCCAGGAGTTAACATCAGTGGCTCGGCACAGCTCCTTGTAGCAGTTCGTCTTGCTCAGCCTTATATCTCTTTTTAATTCAGTCCTGGTCGCTCGAAACACCAGACTTTGTACCTCTCTTTTGCTGCGATTTTAGCTCTCTGGACACGTATTCTGGCTCTGAGATAACTAGCGCGAAGGATGCTGAGTTGCTCATTTCCACCGGCTCCAGTTTCCTTGGCATGCATGCGTCGCATGCCCTTACTAACGTATTCGTCAGCTCGTCCGCGTTTCGGTTCGAGAGTTCGTTGTCGAAATGAAGTGCCTCAACAAAGAGTTCCTTGTCGACGACCTTTGTCTTTCACTTCCGCTCGCAACTATTTGTCCAGATGCATCTGGGTTGCCTTGAGCAGTCTCTTGCAAAATGACCCTAGTCCCCGCATTTCCCGCACATTTCAGATCTGTCAGGACCTTTGCAATTCCTAGCTTGGTGACCAAAATCCATGCTCTTAAAGCATCTCTCCAATTGATTATGATGATGATGATGAGATGCTACCATCTACTGTAGCGAGGTAACTTGCCATAGCAGTGGAATAATCTGAAAAACGATTTGATCAGGATTCTAGTGTTGTCTGTGATCATCTAGGGCCTGTCCTGTATAAAGGGCCAAAAACGTGTGGATGGGCCCGTTAGCAGATACACTTACGTGAAGCCCGCGAATATCGGGAAGAGAATCTCCTTCCAAAAGCAAGTTCACACACACAGCATAAGAATCGAGCCCTCGAATGACAGAATAAACCCAATAGATGGGGTCAAGAGCCCGCCCTCGTTCCGCGAAATGTTAACAATAGGGAGGAGGCAGTCCCATGCTCCTTATCCAAATCGTTTCACTTGGGTGCCCTGATGGTCCCTCCCTTTCCCCGTTATATATTAGTTCGTGGATATTTAGTATATTTTGTATGGTCGTTTGATTGCTTACCTTGTGTTAACAAATTTGGCTGAAAGTAAAATTAGTTAGGGTTTATACCGTTCTTTAGTTATTGCTCTGTGTTGTCTCGATGTTTCTGCTTTTGAAGAGTTGACTAAGTCATATGATATTGCTCGCAGTCATGGGGAAGAGAAAATAAAAAAGGAAAAAAAGAAAAAGCATTAGTGGTTGGTAACACGCTATGCGCATGTGAGATATTCATGGTGATATTCTCACAACGGCGGTTCAGAATGGTTCGACGGATGCATATGAGAGGTCATTCCCGATGAGGTTCCACTCGTTTACTCAATACCATCATGTTTGGTTATAGAAGGCAAGAAACATGTTACAACGTGCTTCATTTCGGAATATCCCCCATCGCATCTTCAAGTGATCATTACAAGTTGTCCATTTGGTTCAGGCACTTTTGAACGTTGATGGGGCAACCTATTCACATATGAAATCTGTCACGACCGACTAGACAGAACGCGCGCATAACCCTTTCTAAACCGAAGGGCAGGGCTCTTACAGCATCTCTCCAATTCCTTTGAAACTCAAGGGACGACTCTCAGTGTGCACACCGACCACCCAACTTTTACTCGACCCGACTCCAACAGCTTGTTGGCTGTAGTTGTCGGCAGATGTATCGCCGCTGTCTGTGTGCCACCGATACACTCGATCACAGTCTCCTGTGAGAGAGCCCTAACTATCGCCTGCTCACCAAGAGACTTTTCGACGAGCGTCAAGAAGGCTGTGCTCTAGATGGCAGAATCCTTCTTCTGCTTGAAGAGCATCTCTGGGTGCGGCTGGTTTTCACCTAGTTCCGTCAACTCCGGATCAGCTCTCACTTTTCGGAGGAGTTTAGCGTATGTCGTTCCACTTTTTGCCTCAACAATTCGCTCTCGATGATGCATCTGATTCTTCTTCTTCTGACGTTTATACTTGCTGCTGATTTTTCTTCTTTTTGTCTTTCTGGTTGCCCACAGTGCGCGAATCACTGCCTTCAACTTTCTCTTCGTCGTTTTCAGATTTTTCAGCTCCTCCTCATCTCCTGGTGTGTTCCGTTTCCTTTTCTCCGAGCGTGAATTCTGGGGTTCCTTTGGCGTCTGCAGTGCATCAACCGTTGCTTTTTGGCTGTCCTCATGAATCTTTTTGGCAGTCTCTGCTCTCATCCTCAGTCCGTCCCGTCCGCGTTCGCGTTTGGCTGCAATCACGGCCAATTTGACACGCGTCGCCATTTCTTTGATTTCCTTGTGGACGTTGTGCCTGCACACATAAAATTTTACAGTATTCTGTAATTTTTACCGAATTTTCAACAGCTGAACAGTTCGGTAATCGGATTTCACGGTTTTCGCTAAAATTTGACAAGTTCCGGTAATCCGATTTACCGGAATACTGTAAAATTTTACTGAAATCTGGTAAATCGGATTACCGAACGTTCAACTGTTGAAAGTTTGGTAAAAAATTACCGAATACTGTAAAATTTTCTAGGTGTGTGTCCTTTACAAAATCATAGAGTACGTCGATCCGGTTTCTGACGACCTCCATCTCGTCTTTCTTCCCAACACTGTCCCCTCGATTTGGGCTACTGTTGCGTTGCGGGATGAACAGCTTAGTCAGGAACCCCTGTGACTTGCTACTGCTGGTAATTGCAGTGGCCTCCGAATTCGGCATTTGTGACTTCTGTACCATTCCGCTTCTTGAGAACACTATCGCACCTCCGTCTCTGTTGTCTGGCGTTTGTCATCGTCGTTTAATTGTTTTCATCTTTTTTGTGTTTTCCTCCGTTGTCCTCCATTTTTTGGGCCCCCCTCCGAACCGCTACCTCCACACGTTGTAGATAGTCACCTATCGTGATCCCATGATCTTTGAAACAGGGAGTCCATGCTAGGTTTGACATGGTCCTTCATGGGCACCGTGTTCAGAGCCGGATCGGCGTAAGTCAGAAGTGTAACATCTAAGCCTACTACCCACCACTCAAGGTAACAAGCTTCAAACGTATCTGAAGGCCTGCCAAGATTTGACCGGGACGAGCGCAGCCGCACCATTAGCCCTGTGCGTCAAGTCCAATCCGTTGATCCATGTCGTATCTATGACCGATGCTATGACCAGTATGCCGTAACTTAGGATCTCACTGGCTTTGATCCTCATGTGCCGCTTGGTACTCCTGGGTGGAGTGGGCGCTGAGGAATCCGACCTCCCACCACGTTAACTCGCATGTGGGGGGGCACGTTAAGCCTCTGGACGCGTCCTCGCAGACCCTGCTGCCTCCGAATGACTGACTGACTGACTGAAAAAATCTCTAAGTGCCAATGGATTCCGGGAGGTCAATTCCATTACATCGGCAGTATCGAAATGAAACATGGCTAGCAGGTAAACACATTTTTCATTAATTTACGTGTTTTTGTGAATTTGAACCCAATTTTTCTCAAAAATTCGACATGGTGCAACAATTCTGACCTCATATTTGGATTCGGAGAGGCAAAATCTATAAAATTCAATGAAAAATACCAATGGGAGCAAAAACCGTTTCTATTATGCTGGCTAGTGTTTTCTACCATTCAAAATCAATGATTATAGAGGTTGCTGCACCCAGTGGAAAAAGTGCAAAATTCCAGGATGCCATATTTTTTATGGTCGGCCTGTCACTTTTTAGAATGATCACAAAAGCAACGTCGGATTTTGTTAACTCGGTTTGGCTTTGTTATTGGTATTGTTGTGATGGTAAGAGGCATCAGTATGATTGTATGATTTCTTTTGTTTTTGTTTGGATTTTTTAGTTTTGTTTATTTGTTTATTTGTTGTTGTACATTTCATCTGACATACATACATTGTGGTAATGTGGCCTGAACGTTATCTCTTGATCGAGAATCACTCCTAAGTCCTTGACCTGCCCCACTCGTTGAAGTACACTTTCCGAGATATGGTAATCAAATTCAATTGGCTTGCGCTTTCGGTGGAATGAAATAACCATGCATTTATTGATGCAAAGTGTCAGAAATTTGAAGTGCACCACGTCGCCATATCATCTACACGTGATTGCAGGTTTTCTGCATCCTCAAAACATTTGATGGTCGCGAACATTTTTACGTCATCCGCATAAAATAATCTACACCCTGGAGGTAGAAGATAAGAGAGTTCATTGATGAACAGCGTAAACAGGAGAGGTCCGAGGTTGCTGCCTTAAACAAACCGGTGGCAGAAAAACTTTGTATCTTTTAGCGAAATTTGAATTGCTTTTGTTTTTTACCTTACAATCAGCAATTATCGGTACGCGCCTGTTCTGCATGTAGCGCTAATATTCAACAAATTCATCAGCGGTTTCAATAGCGTTTCTAAATTACATCTATCAGTTGTAATCCATTGTTCGAACGATATCTCAGACAAGTTATGTTTATACCCAGAAGTTATTTTAAAAATCTTATCTCAAATTTCTGACAGCGGCGTGGGACAATTTTCACCGTGGAAATTGATAGCGCGCGCAATATTTTGATCCAGTGATAATTACGCTCGCCTCAATGTTGATTACAATCAAAATTATTGATAAATATTTTTAAGCGCAACTGTATGACGCGATAGGAAAAACTAAATATTTTTCGTGAATTACGCAACATAAACGTTAGCAGAGAACCTAAAAAAACAATTGTAGCAATTTACAATGTTTTAATTATGATGCTGCAAAGAGTACTGAATCAATTTTATGTTCACTACAACTTTTTTTTTTATGCTTTAAGATCGAGGTGAAAGTTTCTCCTAAGTCAGGTCGGAAATTAATGTCTTAATAGTTTTAACCATTTAACGCTATTATTGAAGAAAAAGTTCTGATTGTAGCGCCACCACCGTGGGTCGTTTACACGCACGCACGCACGCACGCACGCACGCACACCGAGAAGGGAAAAACGCCGCCTACATATTATTAATTAATAGTGGTGGTGAAGTCTCCCTGCTCTTTTGTCCCAGCATGGCTCTGCTGATGTCGTCCTCGTCAAAAAATTGTATCACTTGATTCTTTATATCCGGATTCAAACGATTCCCCGATCTGTCGTTGGGGTAGCCCAATAATTCATTTTCGGCTGCTAATTCTGTTGCTTGTAATGCAAGGTATTTGTTTGTTTCAAATTTGCTCGTTATCTGCTGAATCGTCCACGAATTAGAGCAAAACTGTTAATATACGTATTTTATCTATTCTCAAACAATCTGGTTCTATGAATTTTTCTTTCAACTTGGAAATAATTTCTATCATATTCCACAACCTTTGTTTTCAATGTAGCCAACTCTTCAGACTTCTTCTTGTGGTGGTGAAGCTGAATAGATATTTTCTAATACCTGCTACAATTTCGGCAAATTTTAGCCGACGGTTATTTATCGTTTTTAATTCTCTAATGGATATCGGAGACACATTTATTCCTGCAATTCTATTATTGAATAACTCAATGTTGTGTAGCCTGGAATATTCCGGTAGGTCACTGTCCTGAGAAGATGCCGAGAGTAATTAGAAGCTGCCGATGGTATTTCCTCCAAATCGTTCCGTGATGTGGTTGGTGCTTCTTCATGTCCACCGTTTTCTGGTTGCTCCACTCTTTCGACAGGATTACGAAGATACGAATATAACCGACATGAATCACAAATTCTTAATGACGTGTCCAAATGGACCGTACACTGCATGGATAAAAGTTTTTCAATTAACTTGTCAGTTAAATTTCTAAGTTTAGGCGAAAGGTTTACAACAATGCTTTGTTTCGAGTTCCATTTCAAATCGTTTTACACTTTACGCTACTTATGAAAGACACTGTTAAACTGATGTCATGACTTTGTAATGTAATCCTTTTTATACGTACTAGGTACGCACTTTAGGTACTTTTTTGAAATATTGGTATGTGCAATGGTAAAAAAAAGGGATATGCATGTAAATTATATTTTCTGTCAACACCAAAGGGACTGCATGAATAGGTATAAATGGGCGTAACAATTCTATTTTTACTGGTATAAACAGTTTAACTAATTAAATACATTATGTTTCTACCTGAACAAAATACGCTTGTACACTAACATGAATATTGATTATTTTTGTTTCGGGTTAGGTTTTCATAATATACTGTAAGTAAAAGCAGCAAATTTTGTCGTTTTACCTACAGTAAATATCAGGAATGAGTTAGTCTAGTATTCTCGGTAATAAAAGGTATATTGTAGAAAACTTTATGTACAATTTGAAAAAAATACTTTTGCAGATGGGCAATTACAACTAACATTTGAAAAAAGGGATATTTTCATGGAAAAAGCCATTTTTTCGACATTAATTTCAAATTATCTCGAAAACCGGTACATATAGAATGTTGCGCACCAAGAGCATTTTTGTTTAAAATCACTAAAAAAATCGTATTATATTATTAAAATATGGTTATTTATGCAAAAACATCATATTAGAAAAAAATGAATTTTTCTTACTTCTAAGAACTTTTTTATCTTGTGTTGCTCCATCGTAAAACAACTTTATTCTTCTTCTTATGACTCAAAGCCTTTTTGAAAAAAAAAAAAATATATAAAAATCGTACGTTGGACAGATTTGCTAATTGATTTTTAAGTTTAACTTTTGATATTTTTTTGAAGAAAAAAATTTTTGTTTACAGTGTACATATTTTTTTCATAAAGTAAAATTAATTAACTACAACTTTTTCTCAGACGCAATTTTATTACAACCAACGGTTTTCGAGTTATGATTTTTTGAAAAATACGCATGACAAAACACATACGCTCTTATGAAAAAAATGTCTTGAGTCAAAAAATAACCTTAACCGGCGGAAAATCCATCGTCACCAATTCCGAAGACATGTGCAAAGTTTCATCCAAATCGGAGAGGGTCGAGTTCAGTCATTTGCTCATTTGGCAGAGAAATGCTCAGAACTCTCTTATTGAGCTCAGAAGCTTTTTACTAATTGTAACATTTGGAATTATAAACCTTTTCGCTTGAAAACACTTTGTGGTGACCAACCAAATGGTTTTTACCAATCATTTTTATGGCACAATATGATATACCGCAGAATGGTTCTGGGCCAATAAGCTGTGCATTTGAACCTTGTTTAGCCAGCTCGTCTGCCCTTTCATTGCCTTCAATGTCACAGTGTCCCGGAACCCAGAATAAATTTACCGAGTTCTCTTGGCACACCTTTCGCAATGAAAGAATGCATTCCCAGACAAGTTTGGATGTACATTTATAATTATTTAACGCTTTGAGTGCCGCTTGGCTGTGTGTAAAAATACAGATATTTGCTTATCTATATTTCCTCTTCAGACAAACGGTAACACATTTTATTATAGCAAAAATCTCCGCTTGGAAAACCGTTGGATAGTTTTCCATCGCCACTGAGATTTCTACCCAAGGGCCGAAGATTCCTTACCTTACCTGACCAATCAGACCAAGGCCGGTGTGGCCTCTGCTGTACACAGAAGTTGTTTCCATTCTATTCGGTCCATGGCTGTTACTCGCCAGCCACGCTGTCTGCGGAGGGTCCGCAGGTCACCTTCTACTTGATCGATACCCCTTGCTCGTTGCGCGCCTCTTCTTCAGTTCGTTTTCGAGAACCATTTTCACAGGGCTGTCGTTCGACATTCTTACGACATGCCCAGCCCATCGTAGTCGACAGATTTTTGCGATGTGTACGATGGGAGGTTCTCTCAGCAACCGGTGAAATTCGTGGTTCATTAGCCTCCTCCACGTTCCGTCTTACGCAACACCTTCCGTTCAAAGACTCCAAGGGCGCGTTGGTCCTCCACTAGTAATTTCCATGTTTCGTGGCCGTAGAGAACTACCGGTCTAATTAATGTCTTGTAGATGGTCAACTTTGTGGCTCGGCGAACTTTGTTCGATCTTAGCGTCCTTCGGAGTCCAAAGTAGGCACGATTGCCAGCCATAATGCGCCTTTTTATTTCTCTGCTGGTGCCGTTATCGGCGGTCACCAATAAGCCCAGATACACGAATTCGGCTACTACCTCAATTTCATCACCGTCGATCTGAACTCGTGCTAGGAGGCTAACATTGTCTTCTCGTGAGCCTCTTCCTTTCATGTATTTTGTTTTCAACGCATTAATCACAAGCCAAATCCTACCAGCTTCAGCCTTAAGTCTGATGTACGTTTCTGCCATCGTCTCAAAGTTACGTGCTAGGATCTCAACGTCGTCGGCGAAGCCAAATAGTTGGACAGACTTCCTGAAAATCGTGCCACTCGTGTCTATCCCAGCTCTTCGAATCACACCCTCCAGTTAAACAACAAACACGACAATCCATCACCTTGCCGTAACCCTCTCCGAGATTCAAAGGGACTCGAGAGCGTCCCTGATACTCGGACGACACACATCATTCGATCCATCGTTGCTTTGATCAACCGCGTCAGTTTTTCCGGAAATCCATAACCGTGCATGATTTGCCGTAGCTGGTCTTGATCGATTGTATCATACGCTGATTTGAAATCGATGAAAAGATGATGTGTGGGCACGTTGTATTCGCGACGTTTCTGCAGCACTTGCCGAATCGCGAAAATCTGATCCGTAGTAGCTTGGGCACCCATGAATCCCACTTGGTATTGCCCCACGAACTCCTTTGCAATTGGTGACAGGCGGCGGCATAGTATTTGGGAGAGCAACTTGTAGGCAGCGCTCAGTAGCGTGATCGCACGATAATTGCAGCAATCCAGCTTGTCGCTCTTTTTATAGATGGGACACACTATTCCCTTCATCCAATCCTCCGGTAAACATTCCTCCTCCCAAATCTTGGTAATTTCCCAGTGCAGCCCAGTGCTTCACCACAGTATTTCAATAGCTCGCTTGGGAGTTGGTCAACACCAGCGGCTTTGCGTGTTTTTCAACCGACCAATTTCCTCCTCAACTTCCTGAAGAGTTGGGGTCGGGGTACTGTCATCTTCTGCCTTCTAAGATTTATTACCGAGCCACTTTCGTTCGCTGTAACATTAACGTTCAGGTGCTCGTCAAAGTTCTGCTTCCACCTTTCAATCACCTCACACCGAAGATTCCTGCTCCCGTTTTTGTTCCAATTTTTGAGCCATCTGTGAAGAATTTTATGGAGCCATGACGAACAGTGGGACCTCCGACTTCCCAATCTATACGTGACGTTTCACATATTTTGTAAGGGATGTCATGGTTTTCCACAGGTTTCATCCAGTCTCCATTATAGTCACTAGATTCATAGTCTGGCGGATACAACGACGGGAGCTAATTTGAACTGTCACTTGGCGGAGCCAATCGAGCATGTCTCAAGTAATTCATGTTAAGGGCCTAATTTCCATTTGTCAACAATGACTTTAAATATCGATTTCTCTTGAATCCTAAATCACTCTCGTGAAATGAGAGCAGCATTTGGTAGAAGAATGTCAGTTCTACCATATGAAGTAGCAGGATATGGTGGGATTATCGTAATTCGTGAGAAATCAACGTTAAATTACTCGAGATATGCTTGATTGGCTCCGCCAACTGACAGTTCAAATTGGCTCCCGTCGTTGTATCCACCAGACTATGAATCTAGTGACTATAGTCTCCATTCATGTACATCACTGGCCCATTTTGAAAGTTTTGTGAAATGCTCAGGTGACCGACTAAGTCACCAGACATGAAAGTTTTCAACCGTTTAAGTCTAAGCATACTCATTTCCGCTTCTAGTTGCACGTATTCGTGCAAAGGCAGCAGATTTAAAATTGCGTTCAACGCATTTGATGGAGTGCTGCACATCGCTCCCGTTATAGCAATGGATACTAGCTGTTAAAGTTTTGTAAGCTTTTTCTATGCAGTAGCCTCTATTGTTTTTTGCCACCATACAAGAGAAGCATACGTTACTTTTGGACGTATTATGGATGTATAAATCCACATTATCATTTTTGGTCTTAGACCCTATTTTCTGCCAAATGTTTTTGAGAAAATCCAGAAAGCACTGGTTGCCTTACCGATCACACACTCAAGATGAGCATTTCAGTCCAGTTTGGCATCCAGTATCACTCCTAAGTATTTAACCTGTTCACTAAGATGGATCTTTCATCCTCCTAGCTGAAACGCCTTTAGACTAAACTACATTTTTCTAGTGAAAGGTACAATTACTACTTTTGCTGGATTAATTCTAAGGTCCTCCTTGATGCACCAAGACTGGGTAAATTTTGGGGCCCATTGTATTCTCACTGAAATGATGTTGTCAAATTTTCCCCTCACTATAATGACTATGTCGTCTGCAAAACCTACAACCTCGAAACATTTTTCCTCTAAGCTTCTTAGAAGATCGTCTACAACTAAGGACCACATTAGTGGTGAGAGGACTCCTCCTTGGGGACAACCTTTCGTTGCCCTTACTGTAATGGACGAACTTCCCAGCTCTGAAGTGATTTCTCTTTTTGCCAGCATGGTATGAACCCAGTTAATTATGTTCATATCAAAGTTCCTTTTCTTCATGGCACGAGCCATAGATGAATAGGAAGCGTTGCCGAAAGCTCCTTCAATACCTAAGAAAGAACAAAGTGCTATTTCTTTTACCGATAGTACTGTACTACTATAACTGTAGACATACCAGACTGGTAAGCAAACTGGAACTCAGACAGTGGATGCTTGTTCATGTAATTTGAATTGATATAATCATTCAACACTTTTTCCATAGTCTTTAATAGTACTGATGAAAGGTTCATGGGTCTCTATGATTTAGGATGCTCCTTGTCTCGCTTTTTCCTACTTTAGGTATGAAGATAACTTTTACTTGTGTCCATAAAGTTGGAATATGGTTGAGTCTTAAAATTGCCTTAAAAATCACAATTAATGGCGAGATCAACACTGCTGCAAATATCCAGTCCATTAGTGCAAATTTGTAAGGCTGAAAAGATCTCAACGCATGTTCTACCCTGGCTTTTTAAAGATTTTATCAGCCAAGTCATTTGCGGCGATTTTTGTTCACACACCTACAAGTGATCCATCTTTGATTGGATCTACACACAAAACTGAAATTGGAAAATGTGTTTCCATAATCAACTTAAATGTTTCACTAGGAGTTTATGTAAAAACTCCATCCTCATTTTTCAGATTCCCAAGTACAATCGCGACTCTTGCGTCTTCCGGACTATTGCTTATGTTTTAAACACGTTAGAAGCAAGGATCTTCATTTAGATTTACTTATTTCTTTATTGAACTCAGTAAGTGCACTCCTATAGGGGGACCAATCTGAGGTTCTTTTCGCTTTATTAAACAACCAATGAGATGTTTTACGTAGACGTTCCAACTTAGAGTTCCACCACGGAACATCCCTGTTAGAGGACGATTGTTTGATGGGACAACTAATATTGAAAGAATTTAAAATCGTGTCATTTATCTTTTGGGAAAATGATTCCAATTTCTGAACTGAATCAATCTTTGCACCTTCTGTAAATAACTCCGAGTTTAAATATCGTGCATACTGATCCCAGTTTGTTTTCCTCGGATTCCGCAATGTAGTATTCCTGGTGCAGTTGAAAACCGGAATATAGCAGTCGCGCCAATCGATTTTACTCCCGTTCTATGAATTCAAACAGTGGCGCATCTAGTGCGCTGTATGGCGCATCAGATGCGCCATACAGCGCACTAAATGCGCCATTGTTTGGACTTATGGAACTGGAGTAAAATCGATTGGCGCGACTGCTATATTCCGGTTTTCAACTGCACCAGGAATAGTTGACCGATTTCCACCACTCCAGTCTATAGTCACTAGATTCATAGTCTGGCGGATACAACGACGGGAGCCAATTTGAACTGTCAGTTGTCGGAGCCAATCGAGCATATCTCGAGTAATTTATGTTAAGGACCTAAAAGCCATTTGTAAACAATAACTTTAATTGTTGATTTCTCACGAATTACGAGAATCCCACCATACCCTGCTACTCCATATGGTAGAACTGACATTCTTCTATCAAATGCTGCTTTCATTTCACGAGAAATCGATATTGAAAGTCATTCAAAGAAAGACAGTCGAACACAATAGACTTCTCTGCCGCTGTTAGTATTAGTTAGCAATTTCACTAATACAATCGTTTTGCTGGTTGAAAATAAAAAACAAACCGATGTCAACCTGAACACTTTGACAGTTGATCTCGTGGTTGAAAACAATAAACAAATCGATTCTATACGTGTAAAGCAGCACGTTAGTGCTTGTGACATCGCTCGGCGAGAACCTAATGCGTCTATGATCTGACAATGACGTTTCCTCAGAGACTTCCCACTTTGATACACACACTTAGAAAAAAATCGTGTAAATTTGTGACTAAAAGAATGCACATAATTGGAGCGGCATTGATGATATAATTATCTGTTGCATGGAAAATTACACCAATCAAATTAAATTTGGACCGTAATCTTTTACGAATCATTACAGGTAGTGTGCCTGTATTAGAAGAGTGACGACACTGTCAAAATTGGAACCGAAATGTTCTGTCAGTGTCATTCCAATCGAGCAGGCGACCTGTCAAACGCGTGTGAAGAAAAAATAATTAGTGTGCCTGTATCAGTATTCAGTATTAATATTCAGTGTTGTCAACTCAAAGCATCAGGGATGCCAAATTTGTTATTTACACAGGGATGACATGGCGTCACTCTACTAATACAGGCACACTAATTTCAGGTTAATGTAATTTTTAAGACGTTGTAAATGTTCGATAGCTGTAAAATTATACTTAAAGCGAATGCTTGATAGAAAATGAATCTCCATGACTGTATATTTTCACCCCAGCTTGATCATCAGGAATTCATGTAAACATTGTTACATGTATATTGGTAGGCTCTATAGTAATCATCAAAATCAAAATAAATTTTCCTCTTTTGTCCTGCGGCAGCAATATAAGAAGATAAAAAATCATAATTCCTGCCTTGATGCGTAATGTAAATGTACAATTCAGTTTACTGCCGCAGGAGGCAAAAGGAATTTCAAACGTCGATGACTGCCTTGAGTCGAGATATAACTGAAGCGTATATGATACGAACAAGAGAGGAGTGACTCCTTCAGTTTACATGAATGGTCTTGTAATTTTAAAGGACAACGGCGAACAACCAATATAATTTATGAAGGTCATGTAATTTTAATGTTATTTCGATTGCCTCGTACTAGTATTCATAACGGCTATTTGGAATACCCTTAATAGAACATTATTATACTGCAGGAAACTATTACGTCGACTCAAATTGTGTAAATTTGGCGAATAACGTTCCTTGTAGTTTTCATATTTTTTAGCGTGTATGTTTTATTTTGCCGAATTTACACACAATAGCTAACATTTAAATAAAACCATTACATGCACCAGTTCTATAAATTTTCATTAATTCAGTTGCAAGCGTAGCAAGGTGCGCACCGGGTTCAGCTAGTCTATATATATAAAATGAATTTCTGACTGTCTTTCGGACCCTTATAGACTCAGAAACTACTGAAGCGATCGGCATGAAAATTTGTATGTAGGGGTTTTAAGGGCCAGGAAAGGTTCTCTCTGGAAGGCGGGGGAAAAAGAAAAATATATTTCTGAATAACTTGAGAACGTATTGAGCAAATGGAAACAAATTTGACATGTGGAGATTTTTAAGGCGAAAAATGTTTGTATGGTTGATCGAGACCCTTCCTCTTCTGAAAGTGGGGGGCTTCAATACGAATGAAATACAAATTTCTGCATAAATCGACAGCTAATCAAACAAAAAATCAAATATGGCATGTGGAAGTTTTCGAATTTCTTTTCGAAAAATCCCGCGATTGGTCACTGATATACATAACAAGTTAGGTACTTATTTATTTGAAATGTACGTCAAAACCTGTAATTGTTCTCACTAGACTTCATTTGAGCTAATTTTACCTATTTTGATTGTTTCTCCTGCTCAATGTTGTCTTTGTGTTACAAAAGAACTTTTAGGGCTGATGTTTCTCGATTGTTTTTCATTCCGAATACTTCTTCTTGCTTTTTGATCTTGTTCCTTATTTGCTTCTGTTCTGTTTTCTTCTTTTTCTAAGCCTCTAGTTCAACATTTTTCATTTTGTTTCTGCTTGGATTCGTAAGATTGTCTCGCAAATTTGGCCTTCACAATCAAGTCCTTTGAAACAACAACCGATGTCGGTCCGGCGATTTCGGGTGGATACTGACTTCCGGTTCGCCGGCACCCCAACGATCCAAATCCAGTATTTGTCCGCTCTCTACTCGACTAGTCCCCGGCGGTGGATCTAGCCTACCCCGACCAAGAGTTCCCCGGCGGTGGAGCTTCTTCCGAAACCGATTTTTCTGTTATTCCCGAGCCAACCGGTAGGGTGCCGAGGTCAATCAAGTGATGTCGGTGGAGCCAGGCGTCCAGTTCCCTTGTGCTCCGACGACCACCCAGTCCGGTGCTGCTTCGCGATCTACTCAACTAGTCTCCGGCAGTGGGTCTAGCCTAGTCCGGCGGAGAGTTCCCCATCGGTTTCGTGAGAATTTCTCCCGAAACCGATCTAGCCAGTGGTGCTGGAACGCTGATTATTACGCCACTTCCTCTGCGGTTCGAACAGTATTCGCGTTACTACTCAGTCGACAGCGTTCCATTTCTCTTATTCGCGGCACATTTCGCGTACGACATTGTCGGCGGTCATACCTGGTATATCCCTGCACGCTTCTTCGAATCTAGGACATTCGAAGACGGCGTGCTCCGGTGTCTCTTTAACGTTTCCGCACTCCGGACAGAGAGCGAGGTGCGTGACCAAACCGATGCAGATATTTCCGGAGGCAGCCGTGCCCGAGCAAGAACTGCGTCAGATGGAAGTTCACTTCTCCATGCTTCTTGTTCACTCACGCAGACACATTCGGGATGAGCCGGTGGGTTCACCTTCCATTTCATGCATTGTCCCACTCTTGCTGCCACTTAGCCAAGGAGTCCGTTCTGACGATACCCCTCACGTTCCTTGTATACCTCATCTGTTAGCATTCCACATCCCCAGTCTGTCTGTCTGTCTGTCTGTCTGTCTGTCTGTCTGTCTGTCTGTCTGCCTGCCTGTCTGTCTGTCTGTCTGTCTGTCTGCCTGCCTGTCTGTCTGTCTGTCTGTCTGTCTGTCTGTCTGTCTGTCTGTC
>JASCZW010018526.1:0-15278 GCA_034211315.2 Aedes japonicus | reverse complement strand
AAAATATTGTAATATGTTATGAGGCTTTAGAGCCATAACTGGAGTATTGGTGCTGGTACACTTTTCTTATTGTCATTTTTTTTCGAATAAAAGACAAAGATAGCCGGTAGCTTTTGCAAAAATTTTAAACTTTAGGAGCAACATGTGAAATACCAAGCGTCTCCTGTGTTTGACCCCGACATAAACTAATCACTTGCGAGTTTCAGAATCATAACATTCAGCAAAGAGACTTGAATACTCCATAAGTGACGAACCACCTTACTTTCTGGTCTTATTTTGTGTTTTGTTTTAAAATACGCCTCCCCTCCATCCCCCCCACCACCTCTGGCATTTTCGGATTGTAAAAAATAAACTACAAGCCTCAATCTAAAATAGTATAAAGTTAGCATTTATTTGACCTATCGAAAATTCTTAGACTAAACTGTTTCAATATAAAAAATATACCAACAATTTGTTCGAATAACGTTCATCCGTTGGGGACAAAAAAGTAAGGCAAAATAATTAACTACACTAACCACTTTTAGTCCGCACTGTCGATCATTCAAATAGGTATAATTTGTATTTGGTTCACGTACTATCCCTACGATCTGCTCTAAGGACACAACTTTCATTCGACCGTTTTGATTATCTTTGTTGTTTACTTAATGGATACTCAGTTACGTAATTTTTGTTTATTTAAAATACTTTTATACAAATATAACAGTAAATGATAGCATTACGGAGCGAATAAACTTCGATGGTTGTGATTTTGAAAATGAAGAAATAGATAAATTTTAAATTACGTGCTTCAATTGTTTGACAATTATTACACCAATACCTTCCGGATATAGTTTTGTTGGTCAGGTTCCAACATTGTTTCGATCTATTAAGGCCATCAGTTTTCTACTCATTTGCTAAATATTTTGTTCTCGACAGGTGGGTGCAAATACATTGGATTTGATGGGTGATGTTTCATTCATTGATAATCTCCACTACATATGCCATGATATTGATATAGTATTGTCTTGCGGTAATTCTACGATTGATAATAAGTTACTGATCGCATTGCATCGTTTTTAGAGAGATGATAAATAAGTTCAATGATTTGGGATTTAGTCTTCCACTGGTGATTGATAGTTTTTCTTTCGGAATGCTGCCAGCCTCATCCGTTCCATTTGCAGGGCCTGTTCTAGTTCGAGAACCTTGACCTGGATTTCCATCTCCTTGGTCTTGGCCTGATGAACAGTCAGCGATCCCAGGTCCATGTCTTGCGAATCTTCTAACCGTTGGCTACAATCTTTGGCAGTTGCTACGACGATGCCGGTAGCTTGAGTGACATTCTTCGAGGCAGAACCCAACGCTGCTAGGTTCTGACTTCCTCGTGGTGCCTTCACGCGGCTGGCCACTACCAACTGTGCGGTGCAAGCTGCAATTTCTTGCGCCGCCACGATTAGATCCAACTGATGGCGAGCCCCTCCCGATACGGTTTTGTTGGCAGCCGTCCTGAAATTGGTGGTAAATTTTCGGGAACTGGAACATTCATCGTAATATTGGAGCGAATTACTTACACCAAAAAGTTAGCACCCTGGGCGACACTCTTGGCGGCGGAAATCAAGCCCTCGGTCCACTGGTGGTTCCGTTTGTAGAACTCCTTCGCCGAGGCGGTTCCCTTTCCGAGGGCAACGACTTCCGACTGCAGAAGACGCGATTTCTGAACCAGGATGCGGATCGCTTGCATCAGGGTGGTACAGGCGTCCAGGATTTTTTCGTTTACCTCCAGCTTGATGCCCGAATCGGATGCGCGGGATTTCGACAGCATTTCCTATGGTACGATGATGAAAAGTTCGGGTGTGATTATCAAGAATAAATTGGTGTGTGTCTGTTTGTGTGTGTGGTGGTGGATTTGTTTGAGGGCAGCCCGATCTACAGGGTGATGGATCATCGTAATTGTCTCGTATTGCAGTACGAATTGTTTCCAAAGTGAAAAACATGTGTGCGGATTAAAAGTTTATATAAATGCTATTTCTTTGAAACTTCTATGAAATCTCATTCAACAATAGGTACATATTTATGAATAACACCCTTCTACTTATGAATAACAAAAATCAGGTCATTAAAAGAAATAAATCTAAAAAATTTCGAGCATATCCTGAGGAAAGGGTGTTTCGATCAAAATTTGGTCGACTTAAACTTGACGCATTTCCTTTAATCGTGCATTCAAAATTTTTGCACAACCCTCATTTTGAAGATGTGTGCGTGTAGCATCATGCCTCTATTTTGATTTTGAAATTAGCACTTTAGTTATCAAAATGTCGTCGAAGGAAGAGCAAATTGTTGAATGTGACTAAATCAACTTTGTCCAACGTATAAAAAGTGGTGAACGTTTGTCGACAGCCAGGAATGCCGGATCGCGGTGAAATCGAAAGCCGGAGGCCACAGCAACGCCAAAAAAATAGTTGCCCGCTGTTTTGAGCGGAACCCCAACCTCTCCGTCCGAGATGTCGCAAAGAAGCTGGGAGTGGCGCCTTCAACCGTGGATAGAGCTAACAAACGAGGTGGACTGTCGACTTTCAAGAAAGTGGTGTCTCCAAATCGCGACGATAAACAAAACACGTCGGCCAAAGCACGATTGCGAAAGTTGTGCACGACGATGCTGACGAATTTGATTGCATGGTACAGGACGATGAAACTTACGTCAAGGTAGACTTTAAACAGCTTCCTGGACAGGAATGTTATACGGCAACCGGACGGGGAAAGGTGGCAGATATTTTCAAGCAGTCAATGTTCGCGAAGAAATATCTGGTGTGGCAGGCCATCTGTACCTGTGGCTTGAAGAGCAACGTTTACAAAGCGACCGGAACCGTCAACCAGGAAATTTATCTGAGCGAGTGCCTACAAAAACGTCTACTGCCTTTCCTGAACCGACACAATTGTTCCGTTCTATTTTGAACGAATTTGGCATCTTGCCACTACGGAAAATAGGCCATGGAGTGGTATGCTGCCAACAACGTTCAAGTGGTGCCCAAGGACAACAACCCTCCCAACACGCCAGAGCTCCGCCTAATCGAACAATATTGGGCCGTCGTCAAGCGGAACCTTAAGAAGACTCAAAAAGCTGTTGTGAGCGAGGAACAGTTCAAGGCAAACTGGCGTTCTGCGGTGAATAAAGTGGACAAGGAGTCAGTAAGAAATCTTATGACAGGTGTTAAACGTAAGATTCGACAGTTCACATTCGGTAAAAAGGAAGTTTAGCTTGCTATTTCTCCTGTATTCTGTATTAACTGAACTTGAAAAAGAAAAAGAATTTGATTTATTAATAAAAACTTTGGTCGACTCACACACATTACTGTTTGACCAAATTTTGATCGGAGCACCCTTTATTTCGTAGATACTCCGAGAGCTTCCTGGAAATTCCTATAACCTCCTGAATATTCAAAGAATTCCCTAAATATTCAAGGAACTTTTTGAATATTTCAAGAATTAAATGAATATTAGAAAGCTTACAGAATATTTCAATAGATTCCATTATTTTTTTTTCTGAATTCTTCGAAATTAATTTCTGAATTGTTCGAAAGCTCTCTGAATAAGCCGAGTACTTCCTCATTATTCATAGAATTTTTTTGATATTCCTAAAACTTGACGAAAATGCCAAAGACGTCGAATACATTTTCAAACGTATCGAATACAGCGAACACTTCTTGAAGATTTCTAGAATTTCCGAGGATTTTAAAAATATCATGAATACTTCCTGAATGATATGATAAACTGACATAAATTCGAGAAATCCAGTGGGAATCTTGAACATAAAACACTCAAGAAATTTTCTTGACTATTTAAAGAAATTCTGAATATTCCGAGAACTCTCTGACTATTTCGTGGATACTACGAAAACTTCCAGAAAATTCCAACAACATTCTGAATATTCCATGAATTTCCTCAATATTCCTGGAACTTCCTATGTATTTCGAAAACTAACTGAATATGTCGTCGATAACTTCCGAAATATTTCAAGTTCTATTTGCCGATAAGCTTCACTGCATCGCACAGAACAGTTCAGTGAATCTGTTTGCAAACAGGATTTCGTTTCTGCTATGCAATCAAACAACCCAACAGGACGCTGAAATAAAACCTAATTGCAAAGGCCCGTGTACGAGCTATTACTGACCAAGCACAACGGATGAATTTAGATGGACGATGAAACTTACGTGCACATGGACTTAGGACAAATCTCCGGTCAAAAATTTTACCTTTCTGAACGAAAAAAAATATTAAAAGCTCGCGAATTGACGATTGCCCAAGTAACATTGCCAAAACCATCCAGCTTTATTCAGATTTATTAAAGTTTTGCGAATGCCAGATTTCTATTCGATTTGGTTTTATTATGGCACGAAGAGGTACCAATAGGTTTCATATTTTAGTTGGGTTTATGAGAATCACACAGCTTGTTTACAACGATCTTAAATCATTGTTTTCTCAAATTTCGTTTACTCCTATCAAAGGTTTTCTTTTGTCTTTATGAACTCGTAAAATGCTGTTTTGAAATGCCGTTTTAGGATTCATTCATATTTTCTTATTGTGGCCAGTTGAAAAGGCATTTCAAAAACTTTTTGCTTCCAAGAAATGTAATAAACGGCAAATAGGTATTGAAGGAAATTGTTGGCTTCAAAATGGTGATTGGGAAACTAGGAGAATTTAAAATTTAACACTTCATTTGATCACTTTTAAAAAAATAAAAAATTAAACCTTGAAACACTTTTTTAAATTTTCGCTAGTAATCGCGAGCAAATTCCATTTAATTCCACTATGAGCTTATCTTTTGACAGATAGGCCTATTTCGTCTGCTACTTACAGACTTCTTCAGTGTCGAGTGCTCGACTTGCCAAGTAGCTAAAAAATGCTAAAAAGTTCACTAACTTTTTGAAATAGGTTTCGAAAGGTTCGGATAACAGCTCACAGTCAGAAGGTACTCGAAATGATTTCATTTTCATTTCGTTTCATTCAGTTCTTGGAGTATTCTGGAAGCATTTCTGGAGTATTCTGTATGTATGTGATGTTCATAATTTTCTAGAAATTTCACGAGGAACAAAAACGTACCAGGATCCGTGAACGGCAGTCATCAATTCGAGTGGAAAACACCGTGCACTGAATCATGTTATTGGCAACTAGTGAACATTTGAATCTATAAATCTTCAATATTTTTGCAATTGGTTTTGTTTCCATTTTAAAAAGTCTTCAAAGTGTTAACGAAGTTCACGGAATGGTCAGGAAGCCCTCTAATTATGCCAAATAGGGGCGACCCCGGAGTTACGGTTAGTTTCCATTCCTCCCACGTCACGAGTTCAAATTGCACCCCGAACAAGTTACGAAAATACCCAAAAGAGATATTTGAGTAGCTAGTACGGGAGATGTACCAGCCCGAGGCTGAACATCTTGATAATCAAGAAACGAAACAAAACACGCAGTTATCGGGACTAGTTGCGATGTGCAGAAATTCGGTCAGAGAGATGTGCTTTGGATAAGAGGTCTTCTAGAGAACTTTTTGTCCATGTTCATAAATTAAAGATGATAAGGGAACTCCTTGGATAACTTTAAATCGTGTTTTGGAATTTCGAGCAAGTTAAGTTAAATTGTTCGAGAAATTTTCTGAACTTCTTGATTTTTTTTGGGCAATTTTTTTTCTCGCAATTTTGAATGATTTTTTAACGAAACTAAGGAAACGTCTTTGAGAAGTTCTGATTAATCTGAAGAGAACTTCTTGAAAAGCTTCGATTATAATATTTTTCAGTAGGTACGAGCAACAATTTTTCGGAGCAGTTGAGGGAACCTCTTGATAAAATTCGAAAATATTTTTGGAGAAGTTTTGGGAGCTTTTTGAAGTATTCCCAAGAAGCACACTACGATCATAATTAGTTGTAGTAAGTTGATTATGACTTAGCAAATCATATTTATGTTATATCAACCGAATGGCAACAAGCGTGCAACTAGGGTTTTGATGAACCTGGCGAAATAAAGGTTATCTTAGGATTTAAATCGTGGATCTTCTGAGTGAGCTTTAGAAAACTTCTTCAAAAATTCAGACATCTTTTTGATGCAGTTAAGAGAATTTCTCGCAGAAGTTCTGAAAGATTACAAGGAATTTTTTTGGAGGAAAGTTCAAAGAAAATAATTACGAAGTTCTGAAGATTTCATATCGGTGTTTACGGAACTTCTAGAATAATTAAAAAAAAAACTTTGAATATTTCGAAAAATTTCTTCAAAAAGCAGTGAACCGAAATTTTGGCAAGAGTTTCTGAGAATACTTCTGTTACCGCTAGCAATGGGACGAACGAGCAAGCGTAGTTGGCCATTGCGAAACAAACAAGTAAAAATTTCATTCCAAGTACAACATTCAAAGAATAAAGATACACACTTCAAACTCTAAAACCCCAAGCTAAATCAATCCTCTGAAGTCCCGAAATCCCCCTTCCCCCGACGGAGGATCTCTGTTGCAAATTCCGTAGCCATTTTCCTTAGTGGCAAGAAGCAGCAAAGAACCAACATTAACTGGTTGCCTGCCGGCCATCATCAGTCTAGGTGCGGAACCCCTTGGTCGCCACCCAGAGCTTAAAAATATCATATTCAATTCTCAAATAGCACCCTAACTGAGTCAAAATATTAGTCATCACGCACTGTTCCTAGCGAACATGAAGTGAACACAAATTACCTTCATGAATCTCTTGTGCAAGATGAGTCAAATTGTTTTGTGTTGCTTTACTTTGATCATTCATTCGTTCCAGAAAGCAGTTGAATGTACGTAAGTGCAAACAACTCATTCAATTTCAACGTTCTACCGTAGGACAACGTGAATGACTGAGCATAGCAAAATAGTAAACACGAATATATTGCGTGACTGATAGAACGAAATGAAGAGAGCGAAAATTGTACCTACTGAATTTTTTTACTCATCGTTCACGATGGGTGTCATTTTTTTTCGAGCTCTGTCGCCACCTGATACCGTGGACCATCGTCCCCGATAGGTATGAACCGTCAAGTCCCGAGCAACTTCCCTGGTCGTCTCCCGTTCCTGACAACTTCAAAAAGTTCTGGTTGTTTTTAATAAACTCAGGAAACTGATAGGAGAAGTTTGAGAGAATTTAAATGAACGTTTGGGAGAACTTCTGGAAGCTACCAAGAAAAGTTAATAATCGTTCTTTGAGGAGCTCAGGTAGCTTAAAAAATACATCAGAAATTGTGCGGTAAATTTATGATAAAAATTTTAAAAAATCGGGCATTTTTTGGCATAGCTCATGAAGCTTTTTAGAAAGGATTTTGCTAGAAATTCCTAAAGAAGTTCAGGAAGTTTTGCAAAGAAGTTCATGACATTCCTTGAAAGAACCCGAAGGAAACCTGCATCACAAGTTTTTTTTTTGACAAATATTTCCCTAATTTGTGAGATTTTAACTTTAACTTTAACTCACTGCTCAACCACTGTTTGTTAAGATTTGATCAAGTGCCTAATGCACGTTTTTTTTTATTCTTCAACTTTCAAAAAAATGAATATCGAAAATTGAATATTGAACATTTGTTGTTCATTTTTGGAAAACATTCCTCTTCTGTCAGGTCGGAGTAGGCTGTGCTTTTGAGCAATGCCGCTTGAGCAATTTGGAAAATTGAGAAAATATCGTGTATTCTGGCCGAAATTAATATTTTATTTATTTTTAAGGGGTAGCGCTCATTGTTGTGGAAAAACATGTGCATTCCCGGATGATATTTGGAAGAACTTCCGAAAAACAAAAGAAAGAAAGAGTGTCTTTCCGCTTTGTTGCGAAAGAAATCTACATGAACTTTTCAAAAGGTCCAATGTTACAAATGTAAACAAATTGATATTCAATTAATGCACATTATTGCTATTGCACTTGTCAACAGTGTGGATGTGATAAACACGCATTTTGATATGTTTTCATAATATTAAGAACATTGAAGAATCAACAAAACGTCCGAGGTTGTCTGATTTCACAATAGCGATGCTCTACTGTTTGATAAGACGTTTCAGTTTACCTGTCGCGCTAAAGCGTCATGAAGTGTCAGAACAAACATCAACAAAGCATAACTCCGTACTATCGGTCGGAAGGAATTAATCAAATTCTGCGTTCGACTTGCTCCTCGATGTAATTGCTAACATGTTGCCTTAAAATAAGTCGTTATATTAATCAAAATATATCTTGAATATTGGTCGTTTCTTGCAGCCGCAGCCGCAACAAATATCTTTCATCACATCCTGAGATTTCATGACCTATCAGCACCAGCAGTTGGGGAAAATGTTGAACATTCAGCATTCAATGCGTCTGCCAGCAATGTTGAAGCGGTTCAGGAGCCGGTTGATCGTTGGACCACGGCATCAAGGAGCTGTGAAGAAAATCGATGCCGAGAACAAAACAGCATCGAGGGAAGGTGAAGCGTATGATTAAAGCAAATCCGAACGTCCAAGCTACGATTTGGCTATAAAGATTGCATGTTCGCAGAGCTACGTGTCAGAATGCAAAGAAAAGAGCTGACCTATATAGCATATCATGGTACAGAACTTCCCAAATCGCGATGAGCGGCAACAATCAACGGCTAAAACTCGGCACGGAATGTCCTATCTAGAAGCATTGCTGACAAAATATCGCTGCTGTGTGATGACGACGAAATGCTACAAAAAGCCGATTCTTAAGCAAATTCCGGTGATGCTTGCACCGTCAAGAGCAAGTTGCTATGGATGACAAATTTAAGAAGAATGAAACATGTGCAAAGTTCACCTCCAATATCTTATCTTCAAGCCATCTGTTTGCGGACTGAGAGTGAGCCGTTTGACAAAGGGCACAGAAATTGTCGAGATCTTCAAATCTGATTGCCTCGAGAAGCAGCCTTTGCCATTCTTGTGAGCAGTTACGAAGAAGTCCGATATTTTAGCAGATTTTGCACAGTGCCAATATTCTAAGAGTCATCCCGACAGCGGTATGAGGGCAATTTTGTCCATTGTTGTTGCAAAGTGTGGAGTGATAAAACTGCTTCTATAGATACTAGAAATGAAAACTCAGAATAATGAAGCAAAACGAGCACATTTTCTGGATCAAAAGTAAATGAGAAATGGTACGGATGACGTAAGGACGAGGACACAGTGAAATGCGTTCAAATGCGCTCACCACGTCGGTGAACTTTTCTTTGATTTTGAAGTAGATATATGTATAAAACTACCAAGATTTTGGTTTGATTTCGAAATTATAAGTGCGAATACGTGTTCGCCCGATTTATTTTTGACGCGAGTGCAAGAAACTAATATCGAATGAACGTCGAAAATTTTAAATTTTACGAGCTAGTACTATTTTAAGGGCGGCCTTTGGTGAGATCTATCTGATTATAATCCTATTTTGAAATAATACTTAATACGTGCCTGGGGCCGGAAAGGTTCTTATGGCAGTTCAAGACCCTCCCTTCTCTGGAAAGGGGCGCTCCTATACATATGAAACACTCATTTCTACATAACTTGAGAACTAATCAAGCAAAAGAAACCTTATTTAGCATGTGTGAGGTTTGCAAGGCATGAAAGGTCTCTTTGATGGTTTCAGATCCCTCCCGTCCTAAGAGGGGGGCTTCCATACAAATGAAATACACAAAGGTTTTTTTTTTACACGGGGGATACGTTAGTATGGAACCGTGTAAAAAAAGACTAAATAGAGTTGATAAATTCACATACTTAAACATTTTATATTGCTTCAACTTTTTCTCCATGCGTTACCTTTCCATGCAATGACCAAAATATAGTTTCTAAAATTTTGAGTATTTACAGCAAAAATTGTGATTTTTTTGAAAAACTGCTATATGATTACTATTGGCCCAAAACGAATTAGGTCGATAAGTTGTTCCGTTTTGGAGTTATAACCGAAAACAAACTGTGTAAAAAAAACCTTATTGTACAGTATTCTGTATAACTCGAGAACTAATCCAGCAAATGGAACCAAATTTGGCATATGGAGCTTTTTGAAGAAGAAAAATGTTTCTATGGTGATTTGAGACTCTTCTGAAGGGGAGTGGGAAGGGGAGGGGGGGGCATAACTCGAGAACTACTAAAGCAAATGGAATCAAATTTCGCATGTAGATTTTTTGAAGGAGAGATATATTCCTATGATGGTTTAAGACCCCTGTTCTGTCTGAATGGGAGGGGGCTCTCATAAAAATGAAACGTACATTTCTGCATAACTCGAGAACTAATCAAGTAAATGGAACCAAATTTGACAGATGAAGGTTTTTGAAGAAGAGAAACGTTTCTATGGTGATTTGAGACTCCTCCGCCTTCTGAAAGTGGAGAGGGGGGGGGAGGTGAGATCTCCTGTACAAATGGAACACAAATTTCTCCATAAGTCGAGAAATTATCCAGCAAATTGAACCAAATTTGGCATATGGAGGTTTTTGAAGGAGATATGTTTCTATGGTGATTTGAGACTCCTCCGCCTTCTGAAAGTGGAGAGGGGGGGGGGGTAGATCTCCCGTACAAATGGAACACAAATTTCTCCATGGGGCTTATTACGGCTTTCACCTTCACTATCACTTTCACTTCACTTACACATCACCTCACTTGTTTTGTGCTATTACTGGTATCACCGTGATCAAAAATGAACTCCGTGAGGTGGAAGTGACAGTGAAGTGGAAATCGTAGTCGCCCTGAAAAAATCTACGGTTGGCGTCACTTTTTTCGGTGGCGTGATGGTATCGTGGCAACCATAATAACACTGAGTTCATTCGAATCGTCACCTCGGATGAACTGTTCCATATTTTTTCACTTGGGTGACATTCGTAATAAGGTTTTTGTTTTCACTTCGTTTTCACCGTGAAGTGAAAACCGTAATAAGCCCCCATAAGTCGAGAAATTATCCAGCAAATTGAACCAAATTTGGCATATGGAGGTTTTTGAAGGAGAAAAATGTTTCTATGGTGATTTGAGACTCTTACGCCTATCTAACTAGAAATTAGAAGAAAAATTAGTAACTTCCATTTAATTCCAACTACCTTTGCTTATCTTCGACAGATACGCGTATTTCGTCTACAATGTGCAGACTTCTTCAGTGTCTCGTACTAATAACTCGACTAAGTCGAGTTACTAATTTTTCTTCTAATTTCTAGTTACAGGTATTCCACTAAACAGCTCAAACCCTCTAGGACTCTTACGCCTTCTGGAGGAAACAAATACAACACAAATTTCTGCATAACTCGAGAACCAATAAAGCAAATGGAATCGAATTTGGCATGTGGATTTGTTTGAAGGAGAGACATATTTCTATAATGGTTTGAGACTTAGTCACGTAAAAGATTGTTGCAAACAGATTTCTTCCATTATACCATTACCGGCCAATGAGCGTTGGATTGAACACACGCACACATTCCCCTTTTTTCTGTCAAAATTTCATCAATGCATGAAAACGAATTCATCTGAGCAGTTGACCAGACAGCTTTTGGTCAGCTTCATTCAGCTACTCCGAATACTAAAGGGTGCTATACAGTGACGTCACAAATAAAATGATACAATTAAGCCTTATGGCTTGCCAACAATAGATACGTTTCCGTTCCGTTGACGTAAATATGACAGAAAACCTATGAGAAAACTGGCAAATTCACGCAAACGCATCCGCAACGTATCAATTGTGGGCCAGCAATTATTCGTAGAACATGGATGTTTGTCACTTCGTAGATGCAATACCGGTTAAGCTACTTCTGGAGGAACAATGTCCATTGAAAGATAAATAAGTTTTGACTGTTCGATATTCTCTAACTTACATGAAGCATTTACAAGATTACAATAACTCGGTTCTACATATTCTGGAAAAAAGAATCACTTTCAAAATGTTGTCAAAGATTTCGAAACAATGAATATCGAATAAGAGTTGAACTATTCTGCTTACATGCAGTGTTCGCTATATAACGAGATATGGATATCATTTGCCAACCCAATTAAACAAGATCAACTTCAACCCGAAACAGAAAATCAAGGAACATAGAAAAATTTACAAATTTACAAAATGGCGACATATCTCCAGTCATACGTCTTTAGAGAAAGAGAACTTCAACCCAAAATTTCCAACTTCCATTCCGTTCCGTGTGGGATCAACACGGCTACTAGTAAGAGGGGGCTCACCACTGTAGATTTGGGCAGAACGAGGCTACAACGGAACTGGACGACGCAAGTTTCCACGTCGGCGAGCGTCCGTCTCATTACACCGACATTGAGAAATGTCGTTGCCGAGGGAGTGTGGTGCTTTACCTCAATTTGCGCTGCCGCTTCCTCGATGGCCTTGTCCATGCTGGTCAGTTCGTTTTCGACCAGATCGCCCAGGTTCTCCGTTCCGTCGGTTTGCTTGCTCAGGTCACCGATCATGTCGGTCACGCCTTGAAGTTTTCCCCTCAGATTGGCGATCTTCTCGCTAACGGTGGCCGATTCGGTCGTCTTCTGCAGCGAGTGGAACAGGCCTGTTATCGAGGCACTCAGTTCCTTGATCTCCTCGGCTATGCCTGTTTGCAGAAAAGAAAACCGTTTAGAAAATGTCTACCCATTTGAGGTTATGATAACAGCGTTTTTTTCGAACGATAACAATACTTACACAGTGTAAACATAACAAAAAATAGTGCATGCATTAAGGATGAAATTCTCAAAAATTAAGCTCATTCACCAAACAATATCGATCAAAACTATACTCACGTTCACCACACTCAATATTGGCCGATCGGTTGCAGATGGACATTCCCTGCACGTGGGCCGATGCCAGCAGATGCGCTCCGATGATCACCTTCCGGGCCAGCGATTCCACGTTGGTCGAATTGTCCTTCAGGTAGTTCTCGTGCACGATCGACAGCTTCGAGAGGACTTCCTGCAACTCTTCGGCAATCATCAGGAAATAGGTTGGCGTTCCACCAGCACCCGGCATCTCGTTTTCGCTAATCGCCCTGAGGGTAAGTTTCTCCGACGATTTGATACAGGCCTCCAGCAGAGTGCGGAGGGCCGTTTCGCCGGAGATCTTCGTATCCACCAGTGAGTTTTCCAGGTTCTTGATCGTGGCCAGTGCATCTTGGTACTTTTCATCCATTTCCTCCTGTTGGTGAAGTAAATCTTGCAGGTCAGACTCGATTGCTCCCTTTTCGGCCAGCAGTCGGTCCATATTTGCATCGAGGGACTTGAGAAGAATTTAGGATAAGAACAAAATTTAAAGTCAATCGTTTTAAGAAGGCCAAAGTCGGACGTATCAACATAGAGATGATCGGGTGATCTCTCACTTTTACCTTTAGCAATACCGAATGGGAATGGGCCTTACACAGTGATGTTTTGGGGGGTTATTGACATACACATAGCGATACACAGAAAATCTTGGACAGAAGCTGGGTTATTTACGCATGAATCCCGGATGCAAATGTGATGAAGGGTTAACAACAGTGTGGTTCCGAGAGAGCAATTCGCAACTGCCCCCACGGAAGCCACAGCAAAAAATGTCTCATCCAAAACCACCTTACCTGATACTTCTCCTCCAGCTCCTGATACTTGACCCGCAGTTCCTCCAGCTCGTGATCCTTCTGCTCTATCACATTTTTCAAATCCTTCTCCAACGACTCGAAGTCCGAACTCCGCTGGCTGGATTCGGTCTGCAGTGTGATCAACTGAGCGAATGTGTCCTCCTTGACGGCGAAGAGATCGTCCTTCTCGGCACTCAGGGTCGAAACTTTTGCCGTCATTTCACTCTGCAGTGAGTCCATCCTGAGCAGATCTTCCTCGTGAATTCGGTTGAACTCCTGCTCCTGGGCGGCCTTGGCTGTTTCAAGGTCGGTGTGTCGTTGTTGCAACGATTCGTATTCCCGTTGTAGATGGTCCAATTTGTCCACCAATTCTGTTGTGGAATTTGAAGTTATCGTATTAGAAACGCGATTATAGTTATGTACAACACCATCAGTTGCAAAACTCACTCAATTCGATAGTGTTAAAGTGTGCAGACATGCAAACAAGAACGTGAACTTTCAATAACCTAAGTCTAGAGAATCTCAAACAAAGCATGAAGCCTACCTTGTGCCTGTTGAGCCTTCTGGCTGACGCTCTGCTGTAGTGTTGCCTCTTCCTTGGTGTACTCTACCGTTTTGATCTGCAACATTTCCATTTTTCCCAGCACATCCTCGTACTGTTGATTCAATTGATCCCGCTCCTGCTGAATCTCACCCAGGGAACTCTCCAGAGCACCTTTCTCCGCCTGAAGCGTTTCCTTCTCACAGTGGAATGTTTTCAGTTCCTCCTCGACCCGTTCCTTGCTGATGTAGAGTTCAGCAATCTCCGCCTGCCGGTTGGCTTCCATCTCTTCGTACTTACTCTGCAGGGTTTCGTACTTCTCGGTCAGGGCTGTCAGTTCTTCCACGACCGCTTCCTGTTCCCGGCGGGCCTCGGTGGAACTCTGCTGCAGTTGCTCCTCGACGATGGACTGCTTCTGATGGATTTCGTCCAGTTGAACTTGCAGCTCCTCTCTGGCCTTGCTGGCATCCGATGCGGCCTTGGAAGAAGCGGCCAACTGCTTGCTCACTTCACCGTGCTGTTGGAGGAAGAGGGGGGAGGTTTATGAGAAATTGATATGAAGAAATTTTTACTCTGTCTAGCGAGACCTCGTTAAAAGTTACGTTCAATTTTTCGCCTTCAATGGTTTCTACAGAATAACGGCAACATTTAGAGAACAGGTAATTTAGGCAGCCCAAACGGTGGAAATTTCTAAGACTGCAGAAAATATCTGTCACCCGTAAATTTAGTGTTGAAAGGAAATCCATTTTGTAAAATTTTGACCGGACTACTGAGCATGGCAAATTGTGTTGTTGGATGATGAGGTCTAATGAGCAGGCGATGAACTTGTCAAAACAGAGTCATGCTTTGTTCAGACTAGGGAGTTTTAACGCGATAAAACGGTGTTATAAGATGTTTCCTGTCAAAAAGTCATCAATATCTGAACAAAGCATTACCATGTTGTAACATCATACAAGGCTATGTTTATGTCATAATCATTGGCAATTGATTTACTTACTTCAAAACAGAATTGGAAAAGAAAACAGGGAGGGGTAAGGGATCTAATGTGGGTCCATGGATCAGGCATATCGATAAAAATCGCCTGCACTTGTTTTTTCATCGAATTGACGTGTCATATAGAGAATAGTAATTGTAATAATAATGGTAATCAGTGCTGTAAAAAGTCATTTCGGCTCAGTTAGATTGATTTTGACGAAAACTTGTATCAGAAGTTGAATTTCTGAATATGCTGTATGATGAAATT
>JASCZW010018525.1:0-15274 GCA_034211315.2 Aedes japonicus | reverse complement strand
CATTCGATTAGCATCAGTTTAGATTTATGTGTTGCTTATCGTCTCCTTGGTAGTTCAATTTTACAACATGATCTCAAGATATCTCAAGAAGTCCCGAGCCCCACTAGTTTGGTGGTGATGTGAAGCTGCGCCATAACCGACTGAAGGACGACCGACTCACATCCAGCCTTAAGCCAATACTTAATCTCCCCTCCCATTTTCTTTAAATCTCCGACAGATGGGGAGTGTACGAGAATGCCATTGTTTCTGAGGGCATTTGGTCAAAAATATGTAACATTTGGTCGAATGACATACAGTCAAATATGAAATATCGCTAAAAGACAGTTCGTTGAGATCTCACAAAAACTTGGGTTCATGGGTAAGCTTTGTAACAATTTGACGAAAAGAGGCTGTTAATCAAAATTAGTAGTTAACCTTATTAGAATCAATAATTGAACAGCATAGAAAAGCCGCGTAGTGTTCGCAGTAGTCGTTTATATCTACTTTTTCCATTCTTCTTTGTCTTTTGCTGGTCCAATGTCCTAGATTTGGGACTGGTTATCTTCAATTTCTTGAGTGCCTTATAGTTCCTACACACTTAATTTTTTAGCTAGATGTGCGGTTGCTACCTGCTGAGTTCTCCTGCAGCTTTTGGAAAATGGTTCAAAAAGGGATATACAATAAGAATGACCAAAACATTATTATTTTTTGCATAAAAAGTTAGTAAATTTCCCGTAGATTTTTTTTGTAATTCGAACTCCAAGTGTTCCTTGTCATCGTTTTCGAAGACGCCTTTTTCGCGCGCAGCAGGTGTAAAGATACGCTTGACCGAGAAGACCTATTTTCTACTGTGTGTTGCTCAAAACAATATTTTCGGAGCTTATGCCGATGATAATTTGAAAACTAATAATTCGATTTAGCTGAAACTTCTAGGATTTCTTGATTATAGTATTACCTTCTCTATGAATTTAAAAGTATTGTTGTATTGTAAGGCGGAAAAAATTATTCTTCAAAAAAGTTAAGCAAAACGTGTAATTTTTGTTGTAGAAGGAGATGTTCGCTCATCACCATGAGGCACTAAGAGTGAACATTAATGTTTTTTTTGGCTAGAATGAAAGATGTGATGTGTCTTAGTAGTTTCTAGCATCATAATAACAAATAGGTTATAACCAAGTTATTCCAAAGTAAAAGCAATTGTAGACAAACGTGAACATAATATGCTAATTTGAGAAATTTTAAACAAACAAAAGGAAACAAAAATTAAATTTGTAAATAATGTTAAAAAACTTTAGTGATCGTCAGTCGGTGCGAATCAAAAACAAACCCAAAAAAAAGGAGAGAGTTCCTCTCCCATGTGCGCATCAGTAAACAGAGTGCACACAATAGATCGCTAGAATAACTATACAAGCCACAGTGGTACATGAGCGTCTTTCAACCGGACATTTTTGCCTGTTGAAGTGGCGGACTTAGTCCGTGCTTTAACCTACCCGCAGTGGGATGTTAGGCAAAAATGTCGTTGGTCTCCACTGTACACATGCCCTTTTCGCTCAATTTTCCCAAAACATCTGATTTGTTTCCGAGCCTGCCGCACACTAGCGGAACTATCAAAAACTTTCTCTTCATATCTTTCAATTCTAGCCAAAAACATTGTTGTTCACTCTTGGTGCCTCATGGTGATGAGAGAACATCTCCTTCAACAACAAAATAATGTTTGTTTATGTAAGAATATGCACAACTCAAAACGAAAAAAAAAAATACAACCGTTTTTGGCCAAATCAATTGATTATTAAATATCAGAGTTCTGAAGAGAGTGAACGCTCACAACGTTAACCAAAATATTATATGCGAGGCAGTTATTATGATGCAACTTTTCGTTTTATTCTATCATAGTTTATGCGCCATTTTAAAGAAATAAAAATGCAAAACATAAAATTCATCATGGGGAATTAGACACGTGGTCTACTCTGTCGATCAAAAGTTTTATGAAAACATTAACAAATGCCCAGATTATCTAACGATTTTATTTCTTACTAAAAATTTATCATCGCAATCATCGGCAGAAAAAACGCGGTTTCCGAAATTTTTGATGATGTTTTAAATCATAGTTTGAATCCGCACTGTACTATAGCCCATAGTTATGGCGTGAAGTAGAAATTAAGTCCAAAATACATCTTGAGAGCATGCTTAAAACATACTCATGATGGTCCATTGCAAATTATTTGAATTAGTATTATCACATCATAATAACCAGATTAGAGCATCTTTTTAGAGCAATGTCATTTGACTCCAGAAATTTTAGAAAAAAATACGTTTCTTGTAGACTATTATGATGAATAAACTGCTGATGATGATTCTTATATTCATGCTTTAGTTCCGAAAAATGTATTTTTTTATCATGTGGTTAGGCCAATTCTGTAACCGTTTCTTGAGATGATATCTGGCAAATATGCTGAGCCCCCTTTTAAATCGATCTGTTTATACAGGGTGCGGCAGAAAATGATGCGAAAATGTTCAAACTTGAGTATTGGGTTAATTCGTGTAGCTAGTGACTAATTTCTGTCGAAAGTGTATTTTTTTATATTTACTTTCAAGTGCTGCATCCAAACAAAGGTTGCGGATTATCGCAAGCATTTTTCATTCACCACGTTTGCTCTTCGCCACAGAGTCGAAGCAGCAGTGAACATACATTCTAACCATCGTGCTCGATCGGTCATGCAAAGGGAGTAACATCGGTTATATTTTCGTCTCTTCCATCTTCTTCGCCATTCGCTGTGTTACCACTTGACATATTGAAGCTTTGGGCACTCACTCTCGATATTCTTTTTACACGATTCATAGGAGCATTCTTCGGATGTGATGCAGTTCGGTAGCGATCACCTAATAATATATTGTTCATGAAGAATAGGCTGCGGCTCATTCTTCATGAAGAATATTTGGTTGGTTGATTGGAAGAATGCTTAGGTAGCTTAGCTGGAAGGATGGTGACATCGAAGATTTTTTGTGCCCATCTGCATATGGGGTGTCTAGGTGGCATTACAGATATCAAATAATCATATTTTTATTGTAAATATAAGGTACATGTACCAGTTCTTGCCGTACATTCCTATTATGGTGTGTTCTCATATAGTCTATGGGAATACCATACCAACACTCGGTAATCTGGTTATTTAGCCATAACTAGTACATCTACTATACACTGGAGTGAGTTATTACGGTTTTTTCACAGCTTTTTGGGCGGATGTACCTAAAAATTGCTTTTTACGCGGTACGTTTCAAATCGATTTCAATTTAAACATTGATTTCGCAAAACAACACAACTTTAAACAGCATGTGGTAGAGGAATGTTTGCTCTATCATATGGTGTTGTTGGATTGCGTGGTAGTCTTGTGGTTTGAGAGTGATCAACGATTATAGCCATTGTTTACAGGAACAGATCATTAAGTACTCGAGAAGAAATCAATTTTTCAATACCATGGTTTGGTCGGTTTTTGCTGGTCGGTTTTTGCTGGTCGGTTTTTCGGTTTTATTTGGTTTTTGAATTATATGTATGTGCAGCTATCCCATAAAAAAGATTGACTGAAAAAAATTTTCAACAGTTGGGAAGCTTGATGTCTATCAAAAATAATAACCATGTATTTTTTTATTATGGTATTAGAGTGATCATTTTCGTGGTAGGGTGGCCTGAACAACTTTTTTTTAAATAACTAACTTAACATAATCATAAACAACAGAAGTCTGCTAATAAGGGATCTTCTAGTTGGAGCGCTTTTTAGTCGGTGGTCCGGTAATTTAGTTGCGATCCGATTAAAAAGCAGTCATGCTTCAAAAGTTGATGTCAAAACTATTATGACGTTTCGATGTCATTTTTGTCGAGGGATCTTTCAATGTTTGTTGCAAGCTAACTATTTCTTTATCTTTTAACACTTCGCTGTCATTGTGACGATCTTACCAATGGTAAGTACCTAGTAAGTGGACCTCAAGCCAAAGCTGGATTTACTCGTCAGTTGTGTTTGTCCCAGTTATGCCGTTAATCGATACTGCAAGAGATTTTCCATCTGCGAAATGAGACTCCGCCCGCTCAGACATGCTTCATTTGTAGCATGAAAACTTATCGAACAACTTTTTCCAAGAGATATCAAACGTTTCAAGGCCATGCTTTGGCAATCCAATCAAAAATCTTTCGTAAACATACATTTTTTCATTCGTCTCTTGAACGACAAACAGCTTCAGCATCAGTTTTCGTTTGCATCTAGTTTTGATTGCATTGATCACCGACTGATCCATTGGTTGGCATTCTGCTGTTATGTTTGGCACACTTAGCAATTGTACACCCACAATTTAGCAAACAAATAAATGAAAACAAAAACAAATAAGTCAAGCGCCCCTTGCTCAACATTGACGTTTGTCGATGCCCCCAATTGGCAAATGCCGTTCGCTAATTGGGTTGCAATCAGCCGATTTTGTGTGAAAAAATATACTGTTAGTTTTTCACGGTTTTCATGGTTTGTAGGCAGGGGACGCTATTTGATTTTGTATATTTTCTTGAAAGATTAGAGCTCTTCACATCATAAAAACAGCCATGTATCGTCCGTTATTTTAAAAAATCAGGTCTTGGATTTTTCCGTACGAATAGATTACCAGGCGCACAGTGATCGAAAAAGCCTTTTTCACGGCGAAATTAATAACTCCTAGGGGTTACGTTTCCAAATCATAGTTTCTTCTACAAAGTTGTGTTTAAACAAGTTGTCCATCTTGTGGTGATAATTTTGTAGTTTCAAACTCTACTGCTAGGGCGGCGCTGTGGCAAACTTTTGAACGAAACACAATAAAAGGGTAGCGTCAAAGAAAATAATATAATTTTAAGCAACTTTGTAAACTACACCATTTTTCTAGCTCTTCATTATACCATTGTAGAGCTATTTTTCTGCTTTAAATCAGAGTGTCTCAAAAAATATTTTTTATAATTACTTTTTTATTTTTAATTTTGAGAAGAAATGAGCTTCAAACAAAATATAGAAAACGTTATAGCGTACATTTTTGTTGTGCAATTCTTTTTATTACAACTTATCATTTAAAAGTTACGGGTAATTTTAACAAAGAACATGCGTTTTTACTTTTGATCTTATGATTATTAAGGAGAGAATTGGCCAAAAAATCATCAATTTTTTGTTTTAATGGGTTTCAAGGAACAATTTTCTGTGTAAATGAGCCCGGGTACTACTGGGGCACATGAGCGGGGACTGCTTAAAATCGGACATGTTCTTCGTTAAAATTTCCCCTAACTTTTGAACAATAAGATATACCTAAAAACTTAGTTCAAAAACATGCATCATATTTTTCTCTTCACTCTATCAGAAGTTATTTTTTCCTAACAGTCGAAACTAAAAAGTTAGAATAAAAAAACTGATTTTTAGGGACACCCTAATCGACACCAGCAAAATAGCTCTGAACTGCAGCATCTAGCGTTTTAGTCTTGTGTGTATTGTTTTGTTTGTGATTTTTAGTCTCAAAAATCGTGAAGTTATGATCAACCTAACTTATCAATCATACACAGAAAAAAATAATTAATTTTAACAATCGCGTAAAATTTCCCCTCGTTTAATTCCAAGCCAAAGGAGGCGTAAACAACTCAATTGGTTGTAGTCTTCGATGCGCCATACTATAATGTTTGCAATATTTCATACAATAGGCTTGATTCAGGCGTTATCTGGTTTAAATTTACATAAAATATCTCATTATTTTCTGCCAAATAAAGCATTCCCTTTATGTGCATTAGATAACGCAGAAAATTTAATGTTTCTTTTTAACTGTGTATGTAAAAAGGACTCCCTCCAGTTTCACCTTAAGCGAAAATAACAAAAGAATCGTCAAAATCGAACAACTTTCCTGGTTCGCGTCGAAGAATAAACTAAACGCGTTGGAGCTTCATTCTTCAATCTTCATGAAGATTTCATTATCTGATTTTTTTTTTTTTTGGTCATTTATTTTCCGTCGGCCTATTTCCTCACATTGTGACAATCACCGACGCCAGGGAGACGACTCCACCACCTGGACCCTACCTAACGACTCATGACTATGAACCGGGACCAACGGCTTTACTTCCCTTCCGAAGGAAGACGTGACCAAGATTTTTTCGCCTCAGAAAAACCACCGACGTCGACTGGGATTGAACCGCACATTATCTGATTGAAGAATTTCATTATCTGATAGTCCAGGGATTGCTCTGACGGTTCTCAACACCTTCTGGTTCAGCTTGCGGTCATATGTTCCACTACCACGCTTACCTTGAGGCATTCGATTCACGCTTTTTCGCTCCCTGAAACGTTTGAGCTCATCATACACGGTTGATTTGGCGATTTTCGACGTTTGTTGCGGACCACATTTGATTATCAACGTGGGTGTGCAGATTTTTTTCTGTCCTCTCGACTTTCATCAGGAATAACTTTAGACTCACTGCACGAAACACCGTGAAATTCATACCACAGAAAGTGAGCGCTTAGGTTAACAAACCGCTGTAAAAATAATAATCTTGCAGCGGTCAGTTTTCGTGCCGCTGCAACAGAATAAGTGCTTCCGGATTCTAACTGGACAGAACTTTACGATTGGCACAAATTCGTCGGAAGTATGGCTACTCAAAAGTGAGTAAAGATAGTTCCTAGTGACAAGATGCAACAGTTAACATCGGTTTGAATTCGATCGATGTTTACTCATTGTCAACGTGTTACTCCTAACCATCTTTACTCACTTTTGAGTAGCCATACTTCCGATGAATTTGAGTCAATCGTACTCAAATTTGGGTTGTTTAGAAATAGCGTGTAGCTAAGTTTGAATTCAGTAAACTGAAAGAAGCACGTACCCATTAATAGGTGAAAAGTTATCCATTTTTTTTGGTAATGTATGAAGCTGTCAAAAAGATGGGCAAAAGTCAATTTTAAATATGGCTACCTTTATACTAATTTTCGAAATCAGGTCAAATAGTATTAATGGGTATATTTTTACTCATCAATTGGTGAAAAATATTTTTGTGACATCGCTGCTGACAAGTGCTCGATTCGGTTCATCTCATTTTCGACCAAATAGAGCTTCAAGACAACACGTAATACGTTGAAGAATTGGTTCATTCTGAACCGCCAGTATACCTGATCGCGATCAGGGTTTTTGGACTCCTGTTAAAAATATTCTCAGAATCTCTTCAGAAAGTTTGTAGCCGACATGGGAATCCCAGGCGACGGAAAATGTTTCAATGTAGTACGGTGGAGATGCCTCCATCCGGTGTTGAAACAACCTCTTAATTTAGGAAGAAAGTCTTAATTTAGAAAGAAAAAGAAACCCGAGGAAAAGACAAGGAGCAAGATGTAAAGTAAAAGTAAAGTAAAAGTAAAGTAAAAGTAAAGTAAAGTAAAGTAAAAGTAAAGTAAAAGTAAAGTAAAAGTAAAGTAAAAGTAAAGTAAAAGTAAAGTAAAAGTAAAGTCAAAGTAAAGTAAAAGTAAAGTAAAAGTAAAGTAAAAGTAAAGTAAAAGTAAAGCAAAAGTAAAGTAAAAGTAAAGTAAAAGTAAAGTAAAAGCAAAGTAAAAGCAAAGTAAAAGTAAAGCAAAGTAAAGTAAAAGCAAAGTAAGAAGTAAAGTAAAAGTCAAAGTAAAGCAAGTAAAGTAAAAGTAAAGTAAAAGTAAAGTAAAAGTAAAGTAAAAGTAAAGTAAAAGTAAAGCAAAAGTAAAGTCAAAAGTAAAGTAAAAGTGCAAGTAAAGGTAAAGTGAAATTGAGGCGAGGTGCATGGTGAGGTGAAGTGAGGTGAGGTGAAAGTGAGGTGTAGGTAAAGTGGTGAGGTGAAGTGAGGTAAGGTAAGAGTGAGGTAAAGAGTGAGGTGAAGTGAGGCTGAGGTGAGGTAAGGTGGTGGTAAAGTGAGGTGAGAGTGAGGTGAAAGTGAAGTGAAAGTAGGTGGTGAGTAAGTAGTGAGTGAAAGTAGCAGTGAAAGTGAGTAAAAGTAAAGGTAAAAGTAGTAAGAATAGTAAAAGTGGTAGAAAGTAAATGTAAAAGTAGCAAAGTAGTAAAAGTAAAGTAAAGTAAAAGTAAGTAAAGTAGTAAAGTGAAGTAAAAGTGAAGTAAAGTAAAGTGAAAGTAGTAAAAGTGAAGTAAAAGTGGTAAAAGTAAGTAAATAGTAGTAAAAGTAAAGAAAAGTAGTAAAAGTAAAGTGAAAGTAAAGTAAAAGTAAAGTAAAAGTAAAGTAAAGTGAAGTATAAGAGTAAAGTAAAAGTAGTAAGTAAAGTAAAAGTAGAGTAAAAGTAGAAGTAGAGTAAAGTAAAAGTAAGTAAAGTAAAGTAAAAGTAGAGTAAAGTAAGTAAAGTAAAGTGAAAAGTAAAGTAAAAGTAAAGTAAAGTAAAGTAAAGTAAAGTAAAAGTGAAAGTAAAAAGTAAAGTAAGGTGAGTGAAAATTGAGGTGAGGTGAGTGAGGTGTGAGGTGAGGTGAGAATTGAGGTGAGGTGAGGTGAGGTGAGGTGAGGTGAGGTGAGGTGAGGTGAGAAGTGAGGTGAGGTGAGGTGAGGTGAGGTGAGGTGAGGTGAGAGTGAGGTGAGGTGAGGTGAGGTGAGGTGAGGTGAGGTGAGGTGAAGTGAGGTGCAGGTGAAGTAGGTGAAGTGAGGTGAGATGAGGTGAGGTGAGGTGAGTGATGGTGAAGTGAGCGTAAATAGTGAGGTGTAGGTGAGCGTGAAGTGAGGTGTAGAGTGAGAGTGAAGTGAGGTAGATAGTGAAGTGAGTGAGGTAAGAGAGAGTGAAGTGAGTGAAAGTGATAGTAATGTGAGTAAAGTAATGGTAATAAGTGAGTAGAAGTGAGAGTATAAGTAATAGGTAAAAGTAATAGTGAGAGTAAAGTAAATAGTAAGAGTAAAGTAAAAGTAGAAATTAAAGTAAAGTTGAAATGTAAATGTAAAGTAACAGTAAAAGTAAAAGTAAAAGTAGTAATAGTGTAGTATAATAGTAAAGTAAATAGTAAAGTAAAAGTACAAGTGAAGAAAGTAAAGTAAAAGGAAATCAAATAAATCTCAGCCAGATTAATGAGCTAAGCACTGACGGCAACATCTAATTAATAGAAAATGATTGAAACTCATACGGACCCATACCATAAAAATATTTTTCAACAAATTTTTGCATTCGAACTCATGCCAACTATTACCTCACACCAAAACAATCCGAATTAAGATGCTTTGTAAGGATATCAGTAACAACCATCATTGTGTTCAATTCATTCTAACCTTCCCCATTTGAATTAACATTGAAAAAGATAAAAATATCCCTCCAAAATTTAAGTTGCACAACAATCAAGTGTAGAATAATGAAACTTGAAGCGGCATTCGTGCACCCAACAATGCAACAATGCAACAATGCAACAAAAGAGAGAAATGGCAAATGGATCGATGTCAATTGGCAATCACCGATAGGCACACAATCGATTAGTAAATTAGTTTGTGCGCACGTGGAAAGTCGTTTCTTCGGTATCTTCCTTCCAGCCCCTGCGTTTTTGCAAAAGGTAAGAAATGTGAAAGCAAGTGAAGAGCCAAAAAAAAACGACTCAGGTAATTGCTAACGAGGGAAAGTCCCCTCGTGTTATTTTCCAGCGGCTTGCTGAACGGAAACCGGAATGACAATTGGCACACTTTGCCAATCAGTGAGCCCATTTCAGAACCTAGACGCTCATCACACTGCTGCCTAGAATTTCGTATTCGAAAACGAAATGTGCGCGGATAAATTTCGTGTCCCTGTGAAGGTGAATCAGCACGGGCCGGAGGTGGGGAGGGAAAATCAATACCTACTGCGATTACGATTACGGCGACGGAAAAAGGATGGCAACGGAGAATATGCCTGACGACGGAGATTGTGATGATGACGATGATGGCGCGAGGACTTGCCGGGGAGAGGTTCGCGCGCGCACTCGCGCCAAATTGACTTGATAAAAATTTAAATCAGATATTATTTATTAGATTGAACCGAGGGAGTTTCCCACTCCCATTTCACTTTTCTTTTTCTTTTTTTCTCGCTCTGTCTTTCGTGCTTGACTTCGATTCGGCATCAGAGCCAGATTGGATTGCCGAAGGGAGGAGAGTGTTGTAGGCGGTTGGAGGAAAGGAAATCCCTTACGCAGCAGCCATCGCGCGCTGGAGCTGATACTCGTTTGGCAGGATTTCCGAGGAAAATGTTTGCATTTTCATCGTGGTGCTGGGAGATGAGTTATTTGCATAAACCAGTTGGCTGGATGAGAATAGTATGAACAATTTTGAATTTGGTTAGGAAAATTTGTATTTTTTGTATCATAGGAAAGTGAACATATTAACTCCAAATTTTGCTAGGATTAGTAAACTCATGTTTTGAAGCAATTTAACCACAATAACAACTACGTTTCTAAAACAAGCAACTCAAGCGAATCTATTACTGTTGGTTTGAGCTGTGAGCTCAAGAACATCTTTCGATATTCATGCAAAGTATATATACATGTGAAAGTCTTGGAAAAGACTTGATGTCTCCAGAATTTTTGTTGAAGCTTACTTCAGATACTGCTGACGTTAAGGTGGACTGTCGTTTTGCCTTCTATCGAAATGATTTCCAAATCTTTTTGAAATAAAGGGTGTTTCGATCAAAATTTGGTCGACTTAAACTTGACGCATTTCCTTTCATCGTGTATTAAACAATTTTGCACACCCTTCATTTTGAAGATGTGTGCGTGTCTACATTATTGGCTCTATTTTGATTTTGAGATTAGCAAAATGTCGTCGAAGGAAGAGAAGCAACGCATCAAAATTTTGCACGTGCATGGCGAAAATCCAAACTACTCTCACGCCAAGTTGGTGGAATTGTTGAATGTGGCTAAATCAACTGTTACCAACGTTTTAAAACCGTTCGGTGAACGTTTGTCGACAGCCAGGAAAGCTGGATCGGGGGAAATCGAAAGCCGGAGGCCACAGCGACGACTAAAAGAGTTGCCCGCTGTTTCGAACGGAACATCCTACTTCTCCGTCCGAGATGTTGCAAATAAGCCGAGAATAGCGCCTTCAACCTAAGAGAGCTAAAAAATGAGCTGGACGGTCGACTTACAAGAAAGTGGTGACTCCAAATCGCAACGATAAACAAAACATGTCTGGCCAAAGCACGATCGCGAAAGTTGTACACGACGATGCTGACGAAGTTTACATTACGACCGGAACCATCAACCAGGAAATTTATCTGAGCGAGTGCCTACAAAAAAACGTCTACTGCCTTTGCTGAAGCGACACAATTGTTCCGTTCTTTTTTGGCCGGATTTGGCATCTTGCCATTACGGAAAAAAAGGCCATGGAGTGGTATGTTGCCAACAACGTTCAAGTGGTACTTACAAGGACCAGAACCCTCCCAATACGCCAGAGCTCCGCCCAATCGAACAATATTGGGCCATCGTCAAGCGGAACCTTAAGAAGACTCAAAAAGCTGTTGTGAGCATAGACATGTCCAGAAACATTTGCTAAGTTTCTTCCTGAACATATTTACTTTTTAAACTTCTTAAGTCCTTATCTGAACTAAGAGAAAAATTTCTGCAAAAGTGGGGAAAGTTCTCTCCAGTATTTCTTGGAAAATCCTCTTAAAGTTGTAAGAAGTTTCGTCCTGATCTTCTGAGAGGTTCTTTTCGGAACATCCTAGATGTTCTCTTCTGAACTTCAGGGGAGTATTCTTCTGAACTTCGAGGAAGTTTGTTCCTGAATTTCTGAGAAATTCCTGCTTGAATTAATAGAAAGTTGCCCCTATACTTCTGAAAAGTTTCTTCCTGATTTTATCAAAACTATCTACCTGAACTTCTGGGATTTCCTGAACTTCGAGAACTTCTCATTCTGAAATGCTGGAATGTTCGATTTGGAACTTTTGGGAAGCTCTCTAGCACTTCTGGGTAGTTCTAACTAAACTTCTGGTCTCTTCGGGACTTCTGAGAAGTCTTCTTGTGAACTTCTGAGAAGTTCTTTACCGATTTTTTTTTGAAAAATTCCTTCTTGATCGTACAGGTAGTGCCCTCTCTGGTAAGTTTTTTCCTGAAATTCGGGGATTTTTTCCGGAGTTTATTCTAAATTCAAACTTCTGATTGGTCCATCCTGAACTGCGAGGAAAATTTTTATTGAAACTTTGGGAAAGCCGTCTCCAAAATGTCTAGGAAAATTCCCTTAAATTTGTTCTTGAAGTTCTTCCTGGACTTCTGATAAGTCCTCTTTTGAACTTTTGGGATGTTTTCTCCAGAACTTTGGGGTGGTTTGTTTCGGAACTATTGGGAAATTCGTGCTCAAATTAGAAGGAAGTATCCCCAATGCTCCTGAAAAGTATCATTCATTTCTCTCTACAGAATTTTGAGAAATCCTTATGCTGAAATGTTGAAATGTTCTCCTCTGAGCTTCTGGGAAGTCCCAACTAACCTTTTGAGGAGTTTCTTCCGGAACTTTTGGGAAGTCATCGTCGCATCGTCCTGAAGAATTTTGTTTACAGATTTTTTGAGAAATTATAGATGCCTTTCCTGGTTAGTTCCCGTCTAAAATTTGGGGAAGTTCTTGTCTGATCTTCTGGGAAGTTCAATCTTGAATTTCTGGGAAGAACTCCAAAACCTCTGAAAAGTTCCAAACTTAAAAGAAGTCATCTTGTCTGCACTTCTTCCTTAACCTCTCCTGATTTTTGTGGAAGTCCTATCCTGAAATTCTGGTAAGTATGATCTTCGGTAATGTTCGGTCCTGAATTTTGAAGATTCTACTTGCTTGAACTGCTTGCTCCCAATACTCCTGAGAAGTTTCTGCCTGACCATCGGAGAAGTTTTTTTCTCGAGGAAGTCTCTTCCTGAACTTCTAGAAATTATCTTCCTGAAGCTCAAGGAAGTCTTCTTCCAAACTTTCCAGATATGTGCCCTAAATTCTGGGTCAGTTTCTTTCTATACTTCTAGGACTAATCTCAGGGTATTTTTCTAAATCCCTTAGTGCAAATTACTGAATTAATGTGTTTAGTAGTACTTTTAAAAAAAGTTTTAAGATTTATTTCAACAGTTCATGACTTTCACTGTTGTTTTGTCCCCGAGTGGCAACCGACAGAGCTTTAGAGCAAATTTTAGGATCACTAAAAGTAATAAGCACTTGGTTTGCTGGTTTCATCTTAAAAGCCTCTGGCGATTCCCATATTTATTTCTAATCGGTTCGTTTTGTTTTTAATAGGATTAGAAATTTTTGAAAATTTGGTATATCCTTCGTGTCAACATGCAACCCTAGGAGTGGACTCACAATATAATGATCAAGCCATATTAACAATATGTCAGATGGTAAAAGTCCATATAACAATACGTTGAATAGGCGGTTAAGGTCAGTTACCATAACAAATGGAAATATTTATGAACAAAATTTTTGACTAAAAGTTGGTTTGCAATCCAGACCGAGTTCAGACAATAAAAAACCTTTCAATGACGATTAACAATATTTGTTGATGCACAGATTATATGGTGAAAACGATATTAAACTAATAGAAATCAATAACATATAATTTGGATTATATATCTCCCATACGATATATAGTTTTGACTGTACAGCAAATTGTTCATCTTTATGCGGGTTGTATTTATGGTTTAGTTGATAGTAGATAGTAAGGTCTGTATCCGCAATAATCCGGACACCTCAAAACATGAATAAAACATAAATCTCGCATTATATTTCCGTCGAAGTAGTTTACTTCAGATTCATGGGATGTGTTTTAACAATTCGTGAAGACAAAACATAGTTATTCGGTATTTGCATAAAATTTTCGAACTTTGCGCTTAACTCCGTCCATTAGGGTTTGTACAGACTCTTCAGAAATCGTAGAAGCCGTCATTGCCCAAATTTGCTGGAAGTGTTTGAAGTCTTTGATTTCTTGCTTCTTTCCAGAAAGCTTCCGCTTCATCAGAGCCCAATATCTCTCGATTGGTCGTAGCTCTGGGCAATTTGGCGGGTTTGAGGTTTTTGGTACAATGTTCACTTGATTTGCTTGGTACCACTCCATCACAGTTTTAGCATAGTGGCATGATGCCAAATCGGGCCAGACCAAAGGTTTTTCTTTGTGACTTTTGATGAAAGGTAGCAATCGCTTCTACAGACACTTTTTCTGATAGATCTCCTTGTTGATTGTGCCTGTAGTGACGAAAGATTTACTCTTTTTGCCACACGTGCTTGCCACACGTGCTTGCCACACAAGGTATTTTTTGGGAAATTTCGATGCCTTCTTCGTTATGAAATGCTCAAGTGTAGCATTTCTGGCCATAGCAGAATAAAAAGCCAGGACTGGAAGCTGCTTGAAATCCTCCAGGACATAAGTTTCATCGTCCATAACAACGCATGAAAACTTCGTCAAATATTCGCATTACAAACGTCGAGCCCGTAATTTTGCTGCCGAGTTCTGTTTGTCGTTGCGATTTGGAACTGTTTGATTTTTGGGCAAAACGTTGTTTTGATTTTTGGACAAAACCAGGTGACATCCCTATTTTACGAGCCACCGTTCGAATTGAGAGATTTGGGTTTTTCGTTTATATCCTTTTCTCCTTTCGGTCCATGACAGGATCAGCGCGTCCAATGTTTGTGTCACTTCTCGGTTTCCTCTCCACCGTCAAACGTTCTGAACATGATTTGAGTCATCGTGAACAGTGATTTAGGAAAATCAAATGTTTTTGCAAAGGTCCCGGATTGACAAGTCAGGGTTTGCCGTACGCCTGCACAAAATTCGCTCGCAGCACTTGTTTTGCTTTCGTCGCCATCTTGAATACTAAACATGAAATGTAAACATCAATCATAGTCTTTTTCATCATAGACTCTCAGCTATACCACAGTGAAATTTTTTATTCCTACGTGCAATATTTCAAAAGTTACAATGATTTGAAGGTGTCCGGATTAATGTGGATACAAACATTAGATATGAGTGCTTCTTGGTTTCAATACTCAGCAACCCGCTTTTTACGGTAAATTTTCAAATATCATTTGTATTGTTACTGAACCTTGATTTTCGTTGCGACTTAATGGCAAAGGATCAATATTACCATGCTTTGACAGTAATTTTTCGCATACGATTGAACACGCATGAGATTGATCATTCACCAATGAGAGACTCCATGTTACCCTCGAAAAGGGCCTATACGATGCCTATCTCCAGGCCCTTTAGTGTCTCCAAGTGGCCACCGCTTCGATTGTTCAAAGATTTCTAATGTATACCTACGATATTTTAAAATATTTCAACAAAGCTTCTTACCGTATCTTCTATACTGTTCAGATCCTCGTACGTTCCAAATCCGAACT
>JASCZW010018524.1:0-15283 GCA_034211315.2 Aedes japonicus | reverse complement strand
GCAACATCGATCGAAGAGATCTATTCATCAGTTTCACGATTTCAAAATCACACATCCATGATGGTTTGGGGAGCAATATCCTCGGAAACACAACTTCCTCTACTTTTCATAGAAAAAGGCGTTCAAAGCAATCTCCTCAATAGCTAGCTCAACAACGTTTTGTAAGGACATTGGATGAAACATACAATTTTTAAAAGCTTTAAATGGGTTTTCCAACCGGATTTCAAACTTTCAAATTCAGCAAAAGTGAAAAATTTGATTCAAAACAACTGTTGATGATGATGATTATGTAATAATGCAACAAAGTATCTTTCCATGGCAGTGGAATAACCTGAAAAACGATTCAATCAGGGTTCCATTGTTGTTTGTGATCATCAAGCTTCTGTACGAAGGCCAAAAATGGTTTGAGCGGGCCCGTAAACAGAGATACTGACGCGAAACCCGCGAATATAGGGAAGAGAATCTCTTTCCAGAAGCAAGTTCACACAGACAGCACTAGAATCGAAGAGCCTGCTTTCGTCCCGCAAAGTGTTAACAATAGGGAGGAGGCATTCCCATGCTCCCCATCCAAATCATTTCACGTGGGTGCCCTGATGGTCCCTCCGGTACGCCTTGTAGGTTATTTGATATTTAGTATATTTTGTTGTCATCATTTGACCTTGTGTTAGAAAATTAGGCTGAAAGTAAAATTAGTTAGGGGTTATATACAGTCCTTTATTAATTGCTACAGTTTGATGTAGGGTCCAGGTTGTCTTCTTGGTGCGTCATATGGTATTACTCGCGGTTATGGGATAGGGAAAAGAACAGAAGAAAGCAGCGAAAGCATTAGTAATTGGTAACATGCTATGTGCTTGGAGGATTTTCATGGTGATATTCTCACAACAGTCGTTCGACGGATGCATATGAGAGATTTCATCACGTTTAGGTAAAAAGACAAGAAACATTTTACTCCGTGCTACATTTGGGAACTTCAGGGCAGTGATCCCCCATGAGATCTTCAAGTGATCATTACAAGTTGTCCATTTGTTTCGGACGCTTTCAAAAGTTGATGTGGCAGCCTATTCACACATGAAATCTTCCGCAAACAACTCGGCAGAACGCGCCCATACCCCTTCCTTAACCGAAGAGCAGGGTTTGAGAAATTCAAAGCAACTTTGCAGAAAATATGGAATGAGCACATGAGATGCGTGCCACTTGTTTCCCGAAATTGTTCAAGGCAACCATAAGGTGACAACATTGAACTCTTATTCTATTCTGTTAAGTTATACTTTAACAAAGAAAACACATAAATCACCAATAAAAACTTCCGTTTCAATTCAAAGCAGTAACGTTATATTTTTGCTGCTCATAATTGGATCAACCCTATAGACTCAAATGTACAAGGAAATGATATTTTAAATCGTTCTTTTTTGAATCAATAGAACGCAGATATAAGAAGATATAAAGAAATTCTATCAAAGGTTAATTTTGATAAAATTTTAAAAAACTTAACAATGAGAAAAATCACTTTGAAAATTAAAACATCACGCCTTCTCAGAAAACGACGTATATAGGGAATAAAAAATTTCTAACAACAGCTTTTTTATGTATAATAAAGTTCAATATATTTGCATTTAGACCAGGACATTCCAATGTGGGATGTCACTGAATAAATCACATGCTTCGTTTGCCTTGTGAACATACAGGCGTTATTTACTACACTGGCAAATGCGCTTCACCAAACGGTACGGATCACGACACAAAAGGAGGCGAAAAAAGTTTGTCTCAGCGACTATGCATGACAAGCGACTCGTGACAAGCTCGAGGTTAATGGAACGTTGGAATGAAGTACACAGGTACATTTTGAAGGGATTGGAAGACAAATTTTATTTTATAAGAATTATTTTCAAGTTTTCCGAAAAAAAAATCTATTTGAAATTTTTCCGAACAAGTTTTAGTAAGATTTCAGTAATATTTTACGATTCCCACAATTTCCGTAGTCGTCGTATGAGCATCCCGAGTTCAATGCGAGGTGCTTTTTTTTTTTAAAAGTGCGGTAAAATGCGAGGAGCATGCAGAGCACTGTATGTAGAGCGTTGTACTCAAAATATGTTTGGACTTCTTGGGACTTAACAAAGATTTATAATTACTAGTGAAATATTTCTAGTACTAAACAGTAAGTCATGAAAAAATATTTCGAGATTATTCAAAGCTCACAACAGTATTTAAAGGGAACTTTCTGTACTAAAACGCATTAAATGTATGTTCAAAGCATTCGATACTATTTGAAGAGTATTTCAAGTACTTAAAAGTACTTAAACGTATTTTTATGACCATTGAAAGTAAAATTTATACGATATTGAAATTATTAGATGTGATTGATCAATTTAATGTAATATATGTAAAACTTTAAACAATAATTTGCATTCTATAATTTTTTCTTGGTATGCATTGCATTCATAGTTTCGTTTGGTAATCAGAAATGTTATAGTCAACAAGTGGATTGAAATTATTTTGACCCATTCAACATGTTTTTTGGTATTCCACAATAGGGTATATGTGTCCCTTGACTCAGCCTAATAGGCATTGATCGGTTAAAGTTTTCATTATAACACATATCAAGCAAAACAATGCATTAGGTCCTAAGCAACATTGGGAAACTCTCTTTGTCGACTTTCTCTTTGCGTTCCTAAGGGTATGCAAAAACTTGTTCAAGTATTTTCAACATACAATACAATACAGTATAAAGTGTGATAGAGGTTCCAATACATCGAAAACATCAGCAAATCGTTTAATAGACAAGTTATTAACCAAAAAGAAAGCCGACGAAGAGAATCCCTCTTACTTACGACCTAATGAATTGTCCAGCTTCATGTATAAATTGAGCTGTAAATAATATTCAAGTTGCTATACACTTGCATAGATACGTGTCCCGGATTCCTTTGATGGTATTCTCAAATTATATTTGGGCATTGACTTTTGTTGTTTCATAAGATAATATCTCGTGATCCTTCGTGAAGAGCAAGTTACTTCCTTAAACAAAGACCTTCAAGATGGTAACCATTAAAGTTCTGAATTATCTCACTACACGGCAGTGTAGTGTACATGTAAACTTACTGTATAATCTGGTTCTCGAGATTATTGACTTAAAGCAAGATGGCCTCGTCGTAAAAGATATTCGAGGGTTCAGGGCTTTTTGAATGGTGTACACATTAGATCAAAATTGGTCCACTACGTGGCGCTAGTATTGCTGTGAACTTTTAGTAATATCTGTATTCTGATAAACAAATCCTGTATGAATTAATTGTTATAAGAATATTTATTCGGTCTTCCAGACGGTTGATTCTTAGTTCAGAATTATTTCTCAGAGAAAGATTACACCAATATGGATATTTTTGGTACGTTCTTCTGACTACTGCGGGCTAGTCCTTTAGAGAAGTGCTTCACAAAACTTCGGGTAAGTCCTTCAGAAAACTTCATGGAAGTTCTTCAGAGAACTTTCTAGACATCCTGCAGAGAACTTCATGGAAGTTCTTCAGAGTATTTCATGGAGTTCCTCCAGAGAACTTCAAGAATGTTCTGCAGAGAACTTCAGGGAAGTTCTTCAGAGAAATTCTTGAAATATGTTCAGAGATCTTCATGAAAGTTCTTCAGAGTATTTCAGGAAAGTTCTGGAGGGAACTTCCGGGAATTAAAATAAGGCACTTCAGAAGGATTGATTTGCCTAAGTAGCTGATTACGCCATACCTGATAAGAATGCGATACCTAATTCGTCTACTACTCCGAATATTCGGCATGCGAGAAAATTTATTTTCGGAACTCTAGCAAAAATCCAGACGAATGATACCCGCATCGAGACGACCTGCATCTACCAGGTACAGAAGTCAAAACTGAAGGAGAAACAGGATGGCTCGGGCGATGAAGTACATCCATTGCGGATGCTGGGGATGTCTCGCTATCTATTCACGGAATAGTTTTACAAGCGTTAAAGCTGAGGTTGTATTTAATTTTCTTAGCATTTCTTAGCTATGTTTTTACAAAGTTAGTTTATTCAACCTCTTTTCCCAGGCTATATTCCCGCACCTTGAACTTAACGCCACCCATCAAATTCTGTGCAACACTTTCACCATATTTCTTACACACTTTTATCCACTCTTTCTTCAATTCCTTGTCGTTTTTGAAGACGTTCCCTATTTTTCAGAGCTTGCCCTTCATTATCCCCCACAAGTTTTCTATTGGACAAAGTTCTGGTGAGTTCGGCATAAACTTGGTACAACAACATCACCGATTTCACGTAATGGCACGAGGCAAGATCCGGTTAACAAAGAGTGTCACATTCTTAGGACTGGAGGAAGGGCAGCAAGCGCTTCAGAAGACAATCCTTTTTATAAATTTGGTAGTTGATGGTGCGGGTCGTTATGTACGGCTTGCTGAATTGGCCGCACCCATAAATCGCCTGCCACACCATGTACTCCTTGGCAAATTTGTCGACCCTCTTCTTTCGGAACTTCTTTGAAAAATCCAGGCGGAACACTTCGGCTGCGCCAACCAATTGCGGTACAGCTTCCTGATGTGGGATTCGGCCACCGTATTCTGTTTATCGGTTCGGTTGGGCGCCTTTCTTACCTTCAAGACATGAAGTCCAGCCCGCTTAATTGTCCTCTGGACGAACCAGACGGAAGAATTGACCTACTTGGCTTCGTCCCGAATCGAATGATTCGGATTTCGCTTGAACCTTCCTTGCGTTCATGGGGTCGGTCGTCTTCGTTTTTCTTCCGCTACCAACTCACCGCTGGGTCATCTGGGTCTCCTTGAACGATTTTACCACACGGGACACGGTTGAATTGAAGATTCCCAGCTGTTTCGTGATCCACCTGGATTTTGCACGACCACGGCTATAATTTTTAGTTCCTTGGAAGCCATCTCGATAATCACATGTCTGATTTTGTTAAATTTTGCACAAGTTAATCTTAAACTCTAAACCAGGTTTTACCCAATATTTCATGATTTCAATTTTTACCAATTAAATAAAAAAAACTATACACAAAAAAAATTGTATGTTTTTGGAATACAATCTTAATAAAGCCGGTTTATATCTTGTGGTGCTCGATGTTCACTTTTCCATATCTTCGTTCCTGTCCAGCAAATTTCAGGCACTGCTACAACTTCGTAGTTGTGTGGCTGATGCTCGTAGTAAAATTTACCACTACTTGGAAATCAAAGCGACTTGCAGATCCATGAACCGATTGTAGTCCTTAATTCGTTGCCTTGGCTTTTGCCGATCGTTCCGGTTCATAGTTACTTCTGTATTATTTGCCACATCTTCAGCCCTCTGTCTCGTTAGAAAACTATCGTGCACTGTTTAGAGTCCCACGCGGACCTGAAGATGATGACCAGCCAATCCTTACATGGAGATCAGACGTCGCTTAGAGCCACCCCTGCAATAGAGAACGGACGCTCAGACAGGCTGCATCCTTCGAAAAGAGCAGTCCGCTCCTTCCCCGTTTCCATATTCAGGTCTCACTGGGGTTGCTTACCCGATCTTTTCTATAATTACTCGTACCACTATTCGGTACCAGGAAGAGCGAGGATGAAAGGGCGTGCAATAATTTACTTACCATTTTTTTTTTTTTTATTGTAAAATTTTTATTGGTCTAAGAAGTATAAAAGTAATAACTCACATAATTGATTCATGCTTCATTGTCTAACTCAAATTCAAGTCCTGCTACATCGATTCTATCATTAATTGAATTAATATAGTAGATGTAAATTGCAAATAGTTTCATAATTTTAATTCTAGTGTTTATTTCAATATTATGTAGACATGGTTGGATAAGGTCTTCAAAAGTAAGTCGACGCCAGCTATTTAAAATAACGGAAATTTTTCTCTGAAATAGTGTCCATGAATCTCTTACACGTCTACATTCACTGAATTTATGCTTTAGAGTCTCTATCGCAGCGCCACAATGGGTACAATTTTCGCCGTCTGAACGTCTGATTTGAAAGTATAGCTTTCTATGTTCCACTTTCCTATTGATTAACATGTACAAATTGCTTGGTATTCTTCTCGAAGATATGCAGCGCCATGCTCGCCTCCAATCTAGATTTTGATTCTCGAGCTCCACTTTTGGTATCTGCGTTTGATCAACATAAAATTTGTGAACGAAACCGGAGGATGGATTTTGGTGAATGAGGGAGGGAAGCTGACAGAGCAGTCTAAGATCAGGAAGATCTGCAGGAATTGTTGGCCGTTCGTTGGTTTGGTGATAGATATAAGATTTGTAGAACGGTATGGAATCAATCTCCAATAGATTTCGACTAATCAATATAGCCTTGCATTTGAGGGCTGGAAGTTGCAATTTCAAACCACCATCTACACGATCGCGTGCGAGTTGTTGGATCGGTACACGTGCTGGAACTCTACTCCACAAGAACGTTCCAATTACCGCCGTAATTTTCCCCGTATGCACACTGTATGGCAATAGCGTTGCCGATAAATACCAAATTCTGGATGTTATAAAAGTGTTCAAGAGAGTCACCTTCTGGTATAAAGTTAGTGACCGTAAGGAATGTAGCCAAATTTGACGACTGAATTTTCTTACCATCTCGTCCCAATTGAGGGTAATCATCAACCGAATGGAATTGGCGAAGATTATCCCTAGGACTTTTACAGTGTTGTCTGACGGTAGCCACGATATTGGTATTGGGTTTCCTTCTACATAACCTACATCTATTGATTTTGTTTTTCTCCAATTCAGCTTGGCACCAGCAGCACCTTCGTATTGTGTGAAGAGAGTCCTCATTTCTTCTATTTTCTGTGCATCCATACAGACCACAGTGATGTCGTCGGCGTAGGCAACAACGAGATCCTCACGGCATATTTGTTCCAATCTGCTCAACAGGGGATGCAGATACAAAACGAACAGCAGCATGCTCAAAGGGCAGCCTTGGCGAACTGAGCGTTGGATGGGGAACGACGCTGACAGATGTCCATTTACGAGGAGTCGGGACGATGACAGAGTTGAAATACGAGAGAGCAAGTTTACCAAATTCCGATTTACCCCGAGGGAGCACATGGTTCGATATAGAAAAGATTGCCGCACACGATCAAAGGCATGGTCTAAATCGAAAGAAATTAATTTTCCCTTCTGTTTATGTTTGATCATTCGTGCCACTCTATCTTTCAGAGAGAGTGTGGCTTGAAAGATGTTACGACCCGGGTTGGCACATTTTTGTCCATCACTGAGAACCTGGTGAACTCTCACTACGTTTTCGAGCCTTGCTTTCAGAATGCGGGAGAGTATTTTATAATCGTAGTTGAGTAGAGATATCGGCCTGTACGATTTAGGTGTATCGTTGGTTCCTTTCTTTTTTACCAGTACGACCACACCGTCAACAAATTCGGAGGGAAATTGACCCGACAACGCCTCGTTTAGGATGAGGTTCAACTCGCGATGTATGACGTCAAAAGTCCGAGCGTAAAATTCTTTTGGAATGCCATCTGTGCCCGGTGATTTTCGGGATGCGCTGGTCTGGATCGCTGAGAGGATTTCAGTTGTAGTTATCTCGTTCATGCACGCAGCATTTATCTCATCGTTCTCGGGTATGACCCTGTCACACTCGAAAAGATTATCGACTGACATTGGTTCCGCCTCGGCTGTGTATAGCTGTTGAAAGTAATGGAGCATGTGTTGTTCTATGTCGTCGGACTGGTCAAGTGTTTCTCCTCTTTCGTTTTTCAAATGAGTTATCGTCGTACGTTTTCTCCGTCGTTCACCGAGCTGGAAACTAGAGAGTGGCTCGCCTGCGATATAGGTTTCGTTGATGTGTATGAAGAATTTGGTGAAGTTTCGCTGCAGCGCCAACATGCGTCCCTTAATTTGGTTTATAGTCATCAGCATCGAAGCATCCGTGTAGTATCTGTCGTATGCTTGTTGCAGTTTCCCGTAGAGTTGTTGATGTTCTTGGTGAAAATCATCGTAAGCTATTTTGGACTTCCATCGATAGAACGATTTGATCTTCGGCTTTATATAGGACAACCACCAAGCCATCCATGATGGGTACTCTCGCCGTTGACGCGTCCAAAACTGCCAACGATACTTGAATTCTTCGACGTTTTCCGTGGTTAGCAAATGGGGACGAAGGCACCAGAATCCCCGGCCGCGTTCTCTGCCAAGACGAGGAAGGCAGATCCGAGCTGTTACCGCTTTATGGTCCGAGAAGGAGCACACGTGAGTGTCAGCTGTTCGTAGATGATCGCATAGTCCAGCATTGACGTATAAGTTATGAAACAGCGGACACCACCACCACATTAATTGAGAAGCAGGATAACCACACCGAACCCAAATCAACATAGCAACAGCCAGGGAAACTACCAACGGCAATACCACATCGATCAACGCACCGCAGAAATGATGACCCAGGGAATCCAGCACAGCAACAAGCGAAGCGACGTGGACGACCGACGTGGACGAGCAACGTGGACGAGCAGCACATCGGACGATATTGATCGATTTTGCTGAATAGGGACCTTTACATAATAAAAGGGCTAGAGATAGGAAATTAAGATTCAGTTTTTGATGTAACTTTGTAGTGAATGGTAAATTAAAGTTGTTTTTAGTGAAATAAATATTTTTTTTATAAGTTCGAGATAAATCACGACCTAACTGGCGCAGTCGAGTAGTTCAAGTAGTGAAACAAAGTGAAAGTGTTGTTGGAGCGAATATCTAATATCACAATCATCGAGTTTGCAAAGGCGAGCGGCCCTAAGTCCCAGACGACACCGATAATCCAGCAGCAGCTATTCTGGAGCGGATATCCAGGATTTGAGATTATTTGGAGGACCAATCCCGCTACTTGGAACCCACCCAGCCATCTCTACGTGCATCATTACCAAAAACTCCCGATGATAGGAATCATCTTGTAAGTACCAAAGTTTTTACTACCTATAAAGTGAAACTAAATGAAACCAAGTGCAAACGAGTGCTACAGTGTAGTTCAACTCAAGTGTAGGAATCTGAAACGTGTTATTAGATCTCTATTGTGAGGGCATATCACTGGCGGTCATAACTCTTATTACGATTCTTGCTACCACATTATTTTCCCTGTCCAACAGGCGAGTAGCGACATAATATAGGGAAAAAGTTAACATTTTGAATAAAATCTAACATGGCAAAACCAGCTATGAGCGCAGAAGCTCTGCTAGAACAAGTGAGAACACTCACCGAAAATCAAACACAGCTTATTGAAACGATCAATGCTTTGAAAGATAAAGCTAACGATCCATTCTAAATTTAACAACACCTGATCCAATCAGGGAATATCCCCATCTTCAATGGGAATAGAAAAGAAGCGGCAGCCTGGGTGCAGGACGCTGAACAAACTCTTAATCTGTTCGACCAATATAAAAACGACATTTGCTATGGACAAATTATTCGTAGTATAAAGAACAAAGTGGTCGGTGAGGCTAGAGAAATATTGATAGCCTCCGGAAATCCCACAACCTGGGATGAAATCAAAGAAATTTTACTAACTGCATACGGTGACCGTAGGGATTTAACGAGTCACATTCAATCGCTATTTTATATTCGACAAGGCAAGAAAAATCTGTCTGGAATATTACAATAAAATTAGAACAATTGACACAGCTATAAAATCATCTGCTGCTAATATGGACGATTATAAATCGCACACAAGGGTTATTAACTCTTTCGTCAATTTCACTTACGTTGACCCGGTTCGTAGATGGGTTAAATGAGGAAATTTCTATGCACGTAAGAAGTTGTCGACCAGAGACACTTGAGCATGCTTACGAAAGCACACAACAGTATTCGAATGCCGCGTACCGACACACGTTGATCGGAAAACGAATAACCCGACACCTTTCGCTAGACAGCAGAACGGCGAACAAGGCAAAGCTAAGCCAAATAACTCTAATGCTAATGCACGGTACGGTGATAGGACACCATCAGGCAAATTTAAAAACCGACTTCAAACCGACGACGATGTGTCAATGAAGACGACATGTTTCAAGAATGCAGGTTAATAACCATGCACAAATGGAAAGTGAATTTGAAGCTGACTTCCGGACAATGAACCTGAATACAATTCTCAGAAGCGAATCAGTAGAAAATTCCAGACCTCGATTCAGACGATGATGAATACCTTTATCTCGGATGAAATAAATTTTCATCTGATCCACGGAAAAATCCAAAGACGTGATGAAGAAAAACTAGTTTCATACCTTACATTTCGATTCAGACAACAAAAGGTGAACTCAAGTTTTTAGTCGACACAGGTGCGAATAAAAACTATATTTCCCTATGCATGTCAACGTCGAAAGTTGTAAAGATGAACCGATATCTACGGTAACAAATATGGCAGGGCAACATACAATCAATAAATCGGCTTCAATTGACATTTTTCGAATTAAAAAGAAATTGAAATTTTTTATATTTAAATTCCATAAATATTTTGATGGTCTCATTGGCTACGAGTCACTCTGAGATCTGGAAAGCAATCCTTAATACCGCAAGTAATACTTTAAAAATAGGAAGAAAGGTCACTACTATGAAAAAGATGTTCCCAGAAGAACACAAGCTAAATCTCACAGAACACAAATTTCAGTTTATTCATGTGCCTGTGAAGAAGAACGGACCTTTCATGATGGACAAAGAATTTCATACAAATCACTTCACAATTTTGCCCGGACTATACAAAGGGACCAATGGAAAAGCCATAGTCGCAATACGCAAAAACACTAAGGAAACATCTGTTGAAATCAATGTAAATGAACTAGAGTTGGGACAAGACTATTATGAAATTGAGAAGATCCCGGAAAAACGTAAGTCAATCAAGTTCGATATAAGGGACAACCATTTGAATGATAGAGAAAAACAGCACTAAAAGAGGTTATTGATAATAATAAAGAAGTTTATACTGTGAAGAAGACAATCTTACCTTCACGCATAAGATTAAACATAAAATCAGAACAACGGACAACATTCCGATCCATACGAAATCCTATAAATATCCCAAGATTTACGAGGACGTAGTCCGACAACAAGCAGATAACTACTTCAAAGACGGTATCGTGAGGGAATCCATCTCTCCCTATACGTCTCCTGTATGGGTAGTGCCTAAGAAGCCGGACGCTTCAGGCCAGAAAAAATTTAGACTGGTTATAGATTACCGTAAGCTCAACGAGAAAACCATTAGCGACAGGTATCCTATACCAGAAATTTCCGACATCCTAGACAAACTAGGAAGAACAAATTATTTTTCAACCATTGACCTGGTCTCAGGTTTTCACCAAATTCAGCTTGATGACGAAGATATCGAAAAGACGGCATTCTCGGTGAACTCAGGAAGATACGAGTTTACACGCATGCCATTTGGGCTGAAAAATGCGCCCGCACACTTTTCAACGGGTCATGGACTGCGTGTTAAGAGAAGAATAGGAATATGTTGTCCGTATACATGGATGACATAATCATATTTTCACCATCTCTCGAACAGTACAAAATCGACTTAGATAAAGTCCTAAACAGGCTAAGAGAAGCGAATCTGAAAATTCAACTCGACAAATGTGAGTTTTTCAGAAAAGAAGTACAATTTTTGGGGACACACAGTCTCTGAAGACGGTGGAAGACCGCAATCAAGACAAAATAGAAACGATAAAAAATTGGCCAAGTGCGACAACACAGAAAACAAGTAAGGCAATTTCTGGGAATCTAGGATACTACCGAAGATTCATCAAAGATTTTGCTAAGTTGGCAAAACCACTTACCTCCTTACTCAGAAAAGATAACGACTTCGAAATTACAAGGAGATAGAATTATGCTTCGAAATGCAAGCAAATTCTTATGAGGGATCCTGTACTCATCCACCCTGACTTTTCAAAAGAATTCATCCTAACCACAGACGCGAGTGATTTCGCCATAGGGGCCGTTCTTTCCGGCGACCCATTGGAAAAGATCGTCCAATCGCCTACGCTTCAGAACGTTGAACAGGACCGAAGAGAACTATTCAACGACAGAAAAGAGTTTTTGGCAAATGTATTGGGCAGTCAAACATTTCGAGCACTATCTGTGGGGTAGAAGATTTAAACTACTAACGGATCATCAGCCTCTCACTTACTTCTTCAAATACAAATAAGCGAATATTCCGAGGAAAATTGAGCTTGAAGGGTACGACTACGAGTTAATCTACAAACCCGGTAGAAACAACGCTGGGCAAGACGCCCCATCGAGCGACTCTGCAAACGGAGGAAAGAAGTCGCCGACTCCCAAGACAATTCAAAATGATGAAGAAACTGGAAAGTGACGAAGCTACGGTGCACTCCGCTGACTTCCAAGCGACAATGGCTTCATTTGGTGTACGGAAAAAGCGCTACAAATACATTCAAAACACAAATCATTTTCGAAGCTTTTTCCGAAGATACATTCCAGATGTGTATCGGAGGAAATATTCCCGAAACGACATCGGGACAACTATTCTCAGACCAGCATACAGCAGAAATCGATATTGTAAACATATTAAAAATACCTGGAACCCCAGAGGGATAAATTGCCTTAGAGTGCCTGCCGTAAAGAACTGAGGCAACTGACACAAGAAACGTATACAGAAACATTTTGAGGCTAATAAGTTGTACAAGATTTTCATTTCAGAAGCTCTCCTGCAAGACGTGAGGTTGGATTTCCGGAACAAGACAAACTCGTAAAGCAATACACATGATTATGCGCATAGAGGTATAAAAGAAATAATAGCAAATTCTCCAAAAATACTATTTCTCACAACTCGAACGAAAGGTTAAAAATTCATATAGAGGATAGCAGTGATACATGCAAAAAAGTAAAATACGATAGAAAACCACCACGACCAATTCAGAAAAGTATTTTCGGCGAAAAAACCTTTTCGATCGAGTGCATAGATGATGCAAGCCATGAAGGGAATGAAGCGGTTGACAATAGTGGATTCCTTCAAATTTGCTAACATAATTCCATTAGATCAAGCATCAACAACTGACAGGAAGCCAAGCAATTAGCGAACACATTTGTATTACTGAAGACCACAAAACTATTGTCAGCGATCAAGAGCCCTCTCCTCACATCTAGATTTTCACAGGCTTTTGATCGACCTTGCATTCACTTCACCACAAGACTGGCACCATCGGGATCGTAGAAAGGTTTCACTCAACCTTAATCGAACTCTACCGAAATCCCTCAAGATAAAATATCCCAACAAACCGGATACGAGACGATGAACCGGCTGACGGACATCTACACACAATATTAAACACACTTAAATTCAAAAGGAACTTCAGAGATAATATTGTTCCTCAAATTGTGTTTAGCGAGAGTGAAAATAAGCAGAAGGCAGCTGAAAATCACCCAAAAGTTAGAACACAATCAAAAAAAATAAGCGAATGCTCGAAGAAAAGAAAAAATAATGATACCTACACGACTTAACTCCTTGACAAGACATAAAATACGTTAAAATTACGCAAAGACAGATAAAAGACAAAGACTTACAAGATCATCATGTAAAAACTATTAGATATAATTGACCTTTCAATATACTTCACAACGAAGCAAATCTACAAGAATCGACTAAGCAATAACGAAAACTCCCTTATTTTTTCAGACTTTTCTTAATCCATCACACAACCCAGACAACATACAAGATGGTAATGATAATGGATGATAGTTCAAGATAGAAAACGTTAAAATGAAAACTAGTTGGTAAAAGAAGAATTAAGAAACCCAAGTTTAAAGCATAGAACCAACCCTAAATTCAGAGAAAATAGCCCCATCCTAAAGATAAAGGATCATTTGCAAGGAAACATTACTAAGGAAACTATTATTGCTAGAGGTACCAAAAAGTCATGTACCCTGTAGACAGCAGGATTTATAAACGCTTTAGGTACAGTATAAAATACATTGCAGGAAATTCAGATTAAAGATTACAAATAATACAACAAAAGCAGGGAGCTTTGCAAATTTGGTATACCAGAGCTAACCAACAATTCAGATGAAACAACACCAAAATCAATGAAGTACCAAACAGGATCAATAATGTTACAAATACTCAAGAAAGATTAGTTTCAAATATCATTGATCAATAACATATTAAGACAAGATAAATATTGGGAACATATGAAATCCTAATATCAGCATGATTTCTTTAATTCATGCCTAGAAGACATTGAAGAACAAGTCAATTTTTCAAGACAAATGTACTACAAGAATATACTTTCGTTAGAGGAAAAATATATATTCTTCAAAAGTTAATGCAGCAAGATTGTGTTGTAATGGTAGACGAAATTTTCTTATTCAGTTTGTAAAGCACAGTCGATTGGGGCAAAGATAATGTCGTTGGCCTTAGTGAAGATCTCGATACTGACGACAAATTCCCTACAAATTAATGAACCCAACCGTCAACATAACCAAACAAAACTAACACAGATATTCAGTGGGTAGCCAAACACTGTGTCAGATGTTAATTTAAGAATGGCAGAATAAAAGATTTGCGATGACTACAGATATTAAAGATGAGTGCATCTAAGTACCTGATGCATCAGAAATCCAAAAAATGTTCAGCCGACAAAAGCAACAATTCAACTGCAAAGGAAATCATGAGAGGTATTATATTCATCGACACAAAAGCTAAGCTAAAATTTTGTGCTCATACAGACTTCCAGGTAGTATCAGAACCTACTGTAATTGAAGCAGAGAACCGGTATCAATACAAACGTCTGAAAACATTCCACAGTGAGGATCACCTAAGCTAAACAAGAAAATTTTGTGCCACCTTACAACAAGCAACCGGAAACAATTAACAACGTATTGAATAATTAAAAGAACCACAAACGATAATTCGAAGTTCTAATAAAACACAATACACCAGAGGGGCGACGTTGCTGAGGTACAAACTCCATAATTTTAACACAATTCATTATAAGTTTCTTTCTTCTTCTCAGTGATCATCATTAGAAGGAAGAAAGCCAAACAGGCCAAGACATTGGTCATAAGAAACTCTCAGATGATGCTAGAAACGAGGAAGTAAATGAGTGTCAAGGACAAACTAAGGGTACGAAATTATCAAGCTTCCTCGTACTTCAGCTTCAAGAAGTCAAATTATGACGGTCAACGGAGGGGAAGAGTTATGAACAGCGGACAGCCATCACCACATTAATTGAGAAGCAGGACACCACACTGAAATCCCAAAATCAACATAGTAACAGCCAGGGAAATTGGTCATAACGGTGCAATAATACATCGATCAACGCACCGCAGAAATGATG
>JASCZW010018523.1:0-15248 GCA_034211315.2 Aedes japonicus | reverse complement strand
TAATAACATGCCATGAATAACGCGTTTGTTTACATTTTGTGCTTTACGTCCTTTTGAAAAAGTACTCAAGAAATAGAACATACAATTGAGTCATATTTATCTTTGAGTCTCGAAGTATTTACGTGCAAAATGGATTACATCACTCATAATATTCATTTTTTAGTACACTTGCACTTCTTGATTACAAATGCCGCCTCACCTGTGCTGTCTATAATAAGCGAGGTTTTTTAACACCATATTGTAAAATATGCACGTCTTTACGAAATTTACCTTGCGTATTTGAGTACTAAAAGACATTTTCTCAACATAAACTATAACCACAGTAATATAAACTTACCTCAATCAGCGAATTAAGCCATTCGTCGTAAAGGACGAAAAACCTAAATTCTTGCACAGATTGTTTATTTGTTCTTATCGTTTCCCAAATCATGACGATCGTTCACAACATCTAGGTATCAATCAACAATCAATATGCAACCAGCGACTTGAAATTGTCACTGTTAGAACCCTGGTCCGAATTACACCGAAGCCAGCACCTTGTTATACATATTTGCGCCTTTGTTTTGATTTGCGTGTTATCTTGACAGAGTACTTGAGTAGTGCATTCATGCGAGTTCATCATAAGGTGCATTATTGAGCTTGGGACCGAGCTTGGGACGATGTTCTAGTACTGACTGAAGCCAAGAAAAATCGTTTTGTATGGGACCTACTGTCTTAGAGTTGTCTATGGTATAATTAACATTTTTCCGTTTTTCAAAGCGAAACAAGTTTTACGTTTAATTTTCAGTTTTTCATAGCCATCACATTGACGAGCATGACATCATAATCTCTCTAAGTTAATCTACTCGACTCTTGCGACAAAAAGATTAGTTCTGAAAATGAGAAACCGTAACATAACATTCTCATATAACCTATTATAGCAACTGAAGTATGGTCGATTATTATGCGGATTTTTCAAACGCACTTTTGTTTTACTCGGTGTATTGCGGCGATTGTGGCTATTTTGAAAGAATCTAGCAAAATAAAAAAATGCACTCTATTGAAGTACAGAGGTTTTTTTTACACGGGGGATACGTTCCACTTTTGCTATGAAACCGCGTAAAAAAAGACTAAATAGAGTTGATAAATTCACATGCATACACATTTTCAATTACTCCGATTTTGTGTGCATGTTTTACCTTTTCATACAATGGTCAAAATACAACTTATGGAAATTTTCAGTATAAAAACCTAAAATTGTGATTTTTTTTTTAAAAACAGCCATGCTATTATTTTTTGCTCAAAACGCAAATGTGATTCGAATTAGGTCGATAAGTTGTTCCGTTCTGGAATTATCGCCGAAAACAAACCGTGTAAAAAAACCATGTATAAAAAGACCTTAGTTTATGTACACACTTAGATTTTTTTACAGATATCTGTAAAGTTTTACCGAATTCTCAACAGCTGAACGTTCGATAATCCGATTTTACGGATTTCGGTGAAATTTACAGATATCTGTAAAAAAATTACCGGATTTCGGTGAAATTTTAACGAAATCCGTAAAATCAGATTACCGAACGTTCAGCTGTTGAGAATTCGGTAAAACTTTACTGTAAAATAATCTGAGTGTGTAGATGAATTAGGGTAAAAATAGTCAGACACAACATGAAATTATCCCTGTTAAGTTTCTATATGTGATATGTGAATTGAATGTGGTATATAAATGTTGAAATTGAATGTGGTATATACATGAAATTTTCGATTAATTTTTAATGTGAATGACTGTAAATGAATACCGTTTCATAAATTATTTGATAATCCAACAAGCCTACGCATAAGATTTTTTTAAAGTTGCATAATTTTCCTCATAATTTTCGGAGCCCAACTGTTCATCAAACCTTCAAAATTTTCTACGAGAAATTTATCTTGCGTCAATGGTAACGTCTGAACAATAAACTCGACAAAATTTGATTTTTTTTTGTGCGATTTTGTGGTCCATCGAAGAAAGGTTATTAAAAACGAATTACGACACTAAACAACTGTTGCAAAACCGTCAGCAACAAGTTGGACGAAGGTATGATATCTAATACTTTATACGGTGGATGGGTCCAAATCGAATGGATATCTTGTTACTTTTGCAACATTGAAGGGTCCCTACACGTGTTGGGTTCGTATAAAAAGGGGTAAAAAGTTCCTCAATCAGACATCACCGGTAACGTCGGCCGTGATGGTGCTGCTGTTTGCTGGTAATGATGATGATGATGATGATGATGATGATGACGAAAGAAGCGACCTACAGATGGATTGCAATCTTTTCAGAAGCCAAAGCTGATCTACCCTGAGAAGAGGTTTGGATGATTTTCCATATGACTTTGTAATTGATATAATCTCTCAGCTCGTACGCTTTCAATTAAGACGAAGGTTGGCAGAGGAGTGCAAAAACTTGACCAACATCAGCCGAACACAGAGAACGCCATCTATCTGCCATATACAGACACAGATTTGCAGCAGTTGCATAGTTGGTGTGGTTCTAAAAAAAATCGTTAAGTTCTTAAATTAGTGGCATATAATTGGAAGATTGGATTACAACTTGCAAAAAGTGACCATCTGTTCCTACTTTTCCGACCACTATGTGTGTGTAGTGTGTATATGCATCTATCAAATATCAACGCGTGAAGGTTAACTGCATTATAATATCGTTTGATCGGTGGCGCTGGTTCTGGTATTACGACGTGTGATGCCAAATCATTGGCAATGTGGCCGGCGGGCGAGGTGGTCGTCGATATTGTGGTTTTATGTTTAGGGGGAAGAGAGAGAGAGATACCAACCGATGAACTAAATGGAAATTTTTCACATGAATGCACAAAAGAAACTTTACCGAACGCACGACCGGTATTGGATTACCGCGAGTATCTCCACTTCGGCAGCAGTCGCTGTTGGTAGGAGAATGAAGATATATCCGATCAAGCCGGGATCACACACTGAGCGTGTCTTCTTGGTCCCGTGTTATGAGGCATATCGATATCCTCGCTTTGGTAGGGCAAGCTTTGGGGCCACAAACTGGCTCCCGTGTTGTTGCGGAGAGTGCGGATTGAATGGCAGAGGGCATGCGTTTCCGAGAAAATTTAGTCATGTAAAAATAATTACTATCGACGTGATATTCTATATCTATGGCGTTTGCTGAGCAGTTCAAGATTTTTAGCATACTGATTAAAGAAAACAGATAGACCGAAAACCGCTGATCGCTGGCTGTGGTGACGACCTATCTGTTATAGCTGACGGACGTTGAAATCACATGGAAGTTATTGCATCATGAATAGCGTTGATAGACCTGTGTGCCGACTTTTTCCAACGATGGTGCTGGCGGTAGCAACGTGATGAAGTTGACTTCTAATGTCGGTGGTACAGTGTATTTTTGAACGACAATATTTAAACTGTCGCGTATTAAATTTACAATGAAATTAGGGTGCCAATTGAAATCTGTCTGTTAACACCCCATGTTTGGGTTGAAAAGGTTCTTCCTAGGATGAATTTTCAAGACCAAAAACTGTGAATGAAAGATCATCAAAAAAATTAAGAACCTGAGGCAAATACACTTTCTTTCCACTCGATTCTATACGCCATATGGGGCTTTGCCTACCACTCAACTTAGTGTTCTTTGAAGCATTTTAATAGTTCTTAAGTGAAGGCTTTCTTTACCATTTTCATAGCATCCAATCGCATAGTATAGTATAGTAACTCATACAAAGGGAATCAAACCTTTGATGTTCGGATGGCAAAAGTCTGCTTTTATGTTACAATGACACCCATGCTTCATGAAAATAAGGTAAAAAAGTCTACGAAGACAAAAAGCTTTCAAAGATATTCAACAAGTTATTACATTTCACCATTTCAAATAAATCTGTTGCACTTTGATCGATGCCATCATGATCTGCACAGTCGCTGGTGATACTGTACCGGCGAACTTATTCCACATTAAATGCATTTGTTGTGCATTTGTCACTTCTTTACCGCATCTTCGAAGTTTTCGCTTGACAATTGCCCAATATTTTTCGATCGTTCTGAACTCAGGGCAATTCGGAAAATTAATCTCTTTGGCGACGAAATTAACATTGTTTGCAGCATACCATTCTAGTACCTCCTTAGAGTAGTGGTAGCTTGATGGATCCGGCCACAACGTTGGTCTTGTGTTGCCGAATGAAAGAGAGAGAGAGAGAGAGAGAGATGTGTGTGTGTGTGAGATGTGATGAAAACCTTGCAGATTTCTTGCCAAATCATTACTTTCCGAGCAAACTTATCTGCAAAAACACATTTATATCTGGAAGGGACATCTCCACGACCAGGTAAAATTATTTGTCTAGGGATTTGTTTATAATCTATTTTGACATATGTTTCGTCAAAACTCGTTCGTATAGTAACCGTGCTCGCTTTTTGGTCACAAAATTTTGTTTGAGAGAGCGATTCGGATGTTTACTGGCACAAAAAGACTTATATCCTTCTCTTGAAAAGATGTTACGCACGGTGGAAAAGTTGGAATCGTATTTCTTTGCCAAATCATGTATGGAGACACCTGGGTTGCCTTTCACGTACCTCAACACCTTTCTCCTTAGTTTTTTGTCCTTAGTTCCACTATTATGATAGATGCGCTGTGCTTTATCAACATTCAACGAATTTTAACACTTTTGCTATGTTTGAGGCAGACTATGAAGGATTTTCTAGATGTTTGTGCCCAATTAATTTTCTTTTCTCAAGTTCCATGATCCGTAATTTTGAGATGCGTCGATCAATCGAGAAAAACTTTTCACCAATTTCTTTGTCAACAAAACACCAACAAATTCCTGTCAAACATGTTTTTGTTCCAACCACCAGAGACGCGGTGGTATATTAAACCGTGCGTCCAGGTTTACTTCGATCCGAGCTTTGAGAGCTCTTTAACTGCGTTTGCAACAATATTTGAGAACATGTGCGGAGTAAGTTGAGGACCTAGATTTTTTAGTTCATGTCTTTAGCGAAATACTTTTTTGTAATAAGCTCCACAAATTCTCACAATCGCATAGCTCGGAAGTCTTTTGTATGTCTGATTAATGACTAAATTTTATATGTGTCGGGTTAACATATGTATCGGATCACTTAGAAATCCTAGTCTGAGGGCTTGATTGCTAGTCCGAAGGAGGACTTCTTTCAAGTTGAAAATTCGGGATATTACTGGGATGTTGGATAAGAGTATTGGGTTTGGAGCTTAGTACTTCACGTCCAAACTTACGGACTTTGATTTAGCACCTGTCATTGATGTTTGGGCAAGCTTTTCTCCTCTGGCCTTGTAAGCTTTTGTTGGCTCCTTTTTGAAGTTTTGAACTGATTTTATTTCTACTCCCATTTTTCGACAGTCAGCTTTTGAAATTACACAAAAACGCTCGATTGTTCGAAATTCTTGACAATTTGGAGGATTTATGTCACTTGGCACCATAACGATCCTATTATCCTTTTACCATTTCAAAGTCGCTGTTCAGTTGTGGCCAGATGGCAAATCTGGCAAAACATGATTGCTTGAGAATGTTGTATCAGAAGAGCACTAACAGACGATTTAAAATAAATTCTTGGATTCTTGGAACAATGAAAGGTGATGTTTACACGTTTCTTCTTCTTCTTTTTTTATTCTTCTTCTTTCTTGTTTGCTTCGCCTCATGAAATGCATATGTTAGGAGCCAGTGACTGTGACTATATGCCCCACTATAACTTCAAAGAATGCATCCACTGACAGCAAAAACATACAACATAAGTAGAAAATCGAGCTTCAACTCGGAATAATGATTTGACACAGTTAAAAAAAATGAATACGGGCACGTTTTTAACCAACAGGAAGAATGCTGTTGCAATTCTCAAACTGTGATTGTGTTGTTTTATTAAAGAGAAGTCTAGGGTTTTTCAAACTCTTGAGAATTGGACTAATTTTGACTGACAGTGAGTATGCTATAGATGGAACTAACTACGTGTGGTGGTGGTTTTATGCATTTTAAAATTAATATAATTTCTAGTATTACGCAGTATCCTGATTTGAACCAACCAATCAAACAGGGAGAATGCTGTTAAAGTCACTGACAAAATGTGATAATAGATTACTTTCTGGTAAGAACTATTAAAAAATGAAACCGAGGGGTACGCAGTTATCTCTCCATATCGCGCCAGCCCATTGACAATATAATGCCTGGGACAGACATACAACGTACAGCGTTGAACGAACTGTTAAATACTTTAATCCAGTACCTAAAACCGGGTACTAGACTAAAGGAGTGCCACGCTGTACGTTGTATGTCTGTCCCAGGCATAATTCTTATAATTATTGCCTTGATCACTGGTCTTATATTTCTTCTTCAACTGCATGGTTACTATCTTTTTCCGATATTTTAAATACTGTCAACATCTCTGATACATCTGTTTTTACATTCATCTAAGGTAAAGTCGCTATAACTAAGCCTCGATAAAACGTAACTTTTTATCTCAATATAACTGCTTTCAGCTTTGTACTTTTTTTTAGTTTTAGATACAAACAATATTTCAATCATTTTGTGTGCTTAAATCAAAAAGAAGTAAATGCAACAGCTTAAGAGACGATATAAACCATTCGAAACACTAGAAAGCTGTTTGTGGTGGTGGTTTCATGGGAAAGGAATTACCGCTTTTGCCTACTGACTATTTAGACCAACGATAAGGATTCTGTTATGGCCACTCATAAAATGTGTTTGAGTTGTTCATAGGAAAACTTCAACAATACGTATTACTCCGGAAAGACGATTTAAACGATTCAAACCAACAGTAAGGATGTGCTATTCACATGGAGTGCTGGTGATATACATCCATGAAAAATTCGTGATGTTGTCAGCTGTAACCCAAAATGCACAACACGCATCGCCTCAACACTGATGTAAGATTTTCAGTTGGTCGATTCCGTGACGATGATAATTCATAAAAGTGGTTATTGGCTAGTTTTTGGTTAATTTTTTTGTCCGCCTGTTAGAAATCCGTACAAAATGACTCAAATCCATACCTTTTTTCAGTGAACGAAGTTCGGCTACGTACACAAATTGAAAGAAATATGTAAGTTTTTGCGCTATTTAATGCACATATGCTAGATTTGGCATAAATTCATGATATAATTTATATAAATTCAGGCTAGATATTACCTAACTCAGGTCTGCTGTATGAAAGAATGCAACCAATTTCGTTATTTTGGATTGCAGTTGAACGCGAGGAAACGCGAAGGCATCTGTTAAAATTCGACAAACTTTTTTTTAATGAATAGATCTTCGAGCATCGAGCAAATCTGGCATCACCGCTCACAGCCAAACACTGGCCAAACACATAGTGTACAGACACGCATAGTTTCGTAGTACTAACTACACACAGGATTTCCCATCCCTCCCGGGGACATCCAAAACCCCCGTTGCCCCGATTTTAAGAGCAGAATCCCCATCTCTAGCTGGGATGTTCTCGTTTGATGATATTGTGGAAGGTATCTTCAAGTTCCTTGAAATTTCTGACCCTCTTAAAAGCATTGTTATGGCAATGCTTCCCACAGTGAAGACTTTTTTGAAGCAATTAACATTAAAGTGGCCCCTCCTTGCAGCTATCATTTCCTTCGATGGATAATTTTCCAAAAGAGGTCGGGGATTTGATCACTGTTCTGCAGTGGAATTGTCGAAGTCTTATTCCTAAATTGGAATCATTCAAATTTTTGGCTCACAATACCGGTTGTGATGCATTCGCTCTTTGTGAAACATGGCTCTCCTCCGAAATCAATCTTCCGTTTCATGATTTCAATATTATTCGTCTTGATCGTGAGGATTCACGTGGAGGAGGAGTACTTTTGGGGATCAAAAAGTGCTACACCTTCTATAGAGTGAATTTTCCTCCAATTCCAGGTATTGAAGTTGTCGCATGTCAGGCTGTTATTAAAAATAAAAGCCTTTGCATTGCTTCTGTGTATATTCCCCCTAGAGCCTCAATTAACCGAAAACAACTCTCAGATATTTGTTCGGTTCTTCCTTCTCCACGGTTGATCATGGGAAATTTTAACTCTCACGGTACAGGCTGGGGAGAACTGTACGATGACAACCGGTCTTCTTTAATATACGACCTCTGTGATAACTTCAATATGACAGTACTTAACAATGGAGAAGTAACACGTTTAGCTGGTCCGTCCTCACTTGGCAGTAGATTAGACCTCACACTTTGTTCGAATACATTATCGTTGGATTGCACATGGAATGTGATTCAAGATCCCCACGGTAGTGATCACTTGCCAATACAAATTTCGATTACCACCGGGTTCAATCCATCGGAATCCATCAACATCGCGTATGATCTTACCCGTTACATCGATTGGACAAAGTTCAGGACAGCAGTAGATGAAGCCGTAACGACGGTAGAAGAGCTTCCACCGCTGGAGGAATACAACTTCCTCTCCAACCTGATCTTAGACAGCGCGCTTCAAGCTCAAACTCGATCAGTTCCAGGAACGCCATTTCGCAGGAAACCTCCATCTCCATGGTGGGATCAGCAATGCACCGAGGTTTACCGTAAAAAGTCCGACGCATTTAAAGTTTTCCGTAGACGTGGAACTCCTGAGCACTTCGAAGTATACACGGCTCTCGAACGCGAACTTAAGAGCCTCATCAAGGCCAAGAAACGCGGTTACTGGCGAAAATTCGTGAACGGGCTGTCGCGCGAAACGTCGATGAGTACTCTTTGGAACACGGCGCGAAGATTGCGTAACCGAACTACGAACAACGAGAGCGAGGAGTACTCGGACCAATGGATCCTCAAGTTCGCGCGAAAAGTTTGTCCAGATTCTGTGCCGGCACGGATGATTCCTCGCGAAACCACGAATTCGATAGATGAGATCAGCCAACCTTTTTCAATGGTAGAACTCTCTCTCGCACTCCTTTCGTGTGGCAATACGGCTCAGGGGCTGATAGGATTAAGTTCAACTTGCTTAAGAACCTCCCAGACGTCGCTAAGAGGCGCATGTTGAACTTGTTTAATCAGCTTCTGGAACTAAACATTGTACCGGATGATTGGAGACGGGTGAGAGTTATTGCCATTCAAAAACCTGGTAAGCCCGCGTCCGACCACAACTCCTATCGACCCATCGCGATGTTATCTTGTATTCGAAAGTTGTTGGAGAAAATGATCCTCTTCCGTCTGGACAAATGGGTTGAGACGAACAACCTGCTTTCACATACTCAATATGGTTTCCGTAGGGGTAAGGGAACGAACGACTGTCTCGCGTTGCTTTCCACAGATATTCAGTTAGCTTTTGCTAAAAAAGAGCAAATGGCTTCTGTATTCTTGGATATCAAGGGGCTTTTGATTCAGTATCTGTTGAAGTTCTCTCAGATAAACTCCACGCTTGTGGCTTTTCACCATTAATGAACAATTTTTTGTACAATTTGCTGTCAGAGAAACATATGAGCTTTTCTCATGGAAACTCTACAGCTTCCCGATTTAGTTATATGGGTCTCCCCCAGGGATCCTGTTTAAGCCCCCTTTTGTATAATTTTTATGTCAAAGACATTGACGGTTGTCTAAGTGACAACTGTACGTTGAGACAATTTGCAGATGATGGCGTAGTGTCTGTCACGGAGCCCAATGGGGTCGATCTGCAAGGACCCTTACAGGATAGAAAATTTGTCTACTTGGGCTCTAGAGCTAGGTATCGAATTCTCTACGGAGAAAACTGAGTTGGTAGTTTTTCAAGGAAGCATAACCCTGCACAACCGAAGCTTCAAATTTGGGGTAAGCCGATAACTCATTCTATGTCATTTAAATATCTTGGGGTCTGGTTCGATTCAAAGTGCACCTGGAGATCCCATATTGAGTATCTGAAGCGAAAATGCCAGCCAAGGATCAACTTTCTCTGTACAATTACCGGGACCTGGTGGGAGCGCATCCGCAAGACCTTCTAACGTTGTATCGGACAACGATTTTGTCGGTTATGGAATACGGTAGTTTTGTTTTCAGTCAGCGGCTCGGTCGCACATCATAAAACTGGAACGTATTCAGTATCGGTGTCTTCGTATTGCGTTAGGTTGCATGCACTCGACTCATACCATGAGCCTTGAAGTGCTGGCTGGCATGTTGCCACTCTCGGATCGGTTTACAGAGTTATCTCTCCGGCTCCTCACCAGGTGTGAAGTTATGAACCCCCAGGTGATCGAAAATTTTGAAAAGCTTCTCGAGTTAAATCCTCAAACTCGCTTCATGACCTTGTACCATTTGTACATAACACAGGATGTCAGCCCTTCGCCGAACATTTCCAATCGTGTTTGCTTCTCCGATTTCGACAATTCGGTTCATTTTGATTTATCCATGAAGCAGGAGCTTCGTGGAATCCCAGAGCATCATCGTCCTATGATTGCTCCGGTGATATTTGCTGCAAAGTTTGGCCAAGTTGATTCCACTAAATTGTTCTTCACTGACGGATCTTTGATAGAGGAGTCCGCCGGCTTTGGTATATTTAATGAAATTTATAGCGCCAATCGTAAACTTCAAGCTCCTTGTTCCATATTTGTCGCTGAATTAGCGGCAATACACTTTACGCTAGAAATTGTTGCCTCATTAACACCGGATCAGTATTTCATTTTCACGGATAGTCTCAGTTCTATAGAGGCTATCCGCTCCTTGAGACCGGTAAAGCACTCCTCGTATTTTCTCATGAAAATACAGGAGCTTCTAAGTGCTTTATCTTCGCGTGATTTTATCATCACCTTTGTATGGGTCCCATCTCATTGTTCAATTCCGGGCAATGAGAGAGCGGACTCGCTTGCAAAGGTGGGCGCTATGGAAGGCGATATTTGTGATCGACAAATCGCCTTCAATGAATTTTTCTATTTTTCGTCAACAGTCACTCGTCAGCTGGCAGTATAAATGGAGTAAAGGAGATTTGGGGAGATGGCTTCATTCTATAACTCCCAAGGTGTCGAAGAAATTTTGGTTCAGGGGTTGGATGTGGGTCGAGACTTCATTCGTGTGATGTCACGCCTCATGTCCAATCATTATTCTTTAAACGCTCATTTGTTCCGTGTTGGGCTGGGAGACAGCAATCTCTGTGAATGTGGACAAGGTTACCAGGACGCAGATCACGTTATTTGGTTTTGTGCTGAGAATCGTGGAGTCAGATCTGAGCTTTATGATTCCCTCCGGGCTCGAGGTAGACAACCTAATGTACCGGTTCGAGATATTTTGGCTGCACGCGATTTGGAGTTTATGAAACTTATTTATGTATTTTTGACTAACAGTAATCTTAGGTTGTAGTTTGATTAACTATCATGTTTAGGTTAAATTTGTGAGGACTACGTGCGTGTGTATGTATGTGTGTGCGCGTGTGTATGTGTGTGTGCTATTTTTTCTTTTATATAAAATTGTTCAATTCCTTAATTTGTTTTGTAATTTGAAGTTCTATGTATCAGAAAACTATAATTTTGTTAACTTTGTCTGAAATTCCCTCTTTAAACTTTCCCATAAATCCTATTAACCTCGAGACAACCGCGAGTAATCGGTTTTATCCCTTTAACATAGTTTTAAGTCACCTTATTTTTTTATTTAATGTAAATATAAAACGAAAACTTGGCTCTGTAAAGTTAATTCGATTGAGCCTGTACAAATAAATATACTTGTTAAAAAAAAAAAAGACACGCATAGTGTAGTGTTTACACAAAAAAGTGCACCATACGGGACGAAAAATCGACCATCATGAGATGAATGTACATAAATGTATACGAAAAAACGAAAAGGTGAGATATGTCGGTGACATATCTGCAAAGTCGACGTAGGACTGCTTGTTGATGTGGAGGAATTGTAATAGAATTAATGAGGAGGTATTGTAAAAGAATTTAATATTTACTATATTTTGTTCAGTCTAAAGACTCATCAAACCATCTGTTATTAGTTTTAGTAGTCCTGCGCTACAACATCAACTACCATCTGCCGAGCTTTCAGCTGCAGTCCATCGAAGCCATCGGAGTCGATGTCGAAACTGCTGTCGGCTCAATCACCATCATGGCGGCCTATTGTCCCAACAATGGAACAACAACGGCCCTACGAAACGACATCTGTAAGCTAGAGTGACAGCTGCTGTCTAGAGTGACACCAAGATAGACAGCTGATTTGGTCCATTCCACCGTTGTGTTGTTCAGGCTTACTTTCAGCTACAAAATCCATAAACTTTTGTTAGGAGATATTCGGAGGAACTGTGAGATCGGAGTTAAAACAAATGGCACCATTGGTGATTCATAATTTATTATGGAACCAACGAAACGATAATACACCAGTTGTTAGAGATGATGTCAGTGTAGTGGTAAAGTTCCATGTCTCATGAATAACAGTTGGTGCTGGTTTCAAAATGCACACACATTAACACAACATACGTCACAGTTGCAATGATTGCACAGCATAGGCAACATTTTCTGTTTGAATATGAGAAATGGATCAAAAGTCAACCAGGATGATTTGGTTAAGCTTAGGTAGTAGGCGGTGCTTTTGGTTATCAGTGTTATGAAGTGAACGGTTGATATTTTATCCAAGAAATTCTAAAATTATAAATGGAGTCCGAAAATTATTATTCTTCCTCAGGTAAGTACACAGCTTGGCTTGAAAAGGTGTTGCTTTCCCAAAAATCATGCAAATTTTTCAATATTTGTGTATATCTAGAAAAAATTGTTGAAGGAGATGTTCGCTCATCACCATGAGGCACCAAGAGTGAACAACAATGTTTTTGGCTAGAATTGAAAGATATGAAGAGAAAGTTTTTGCTAGTTCCGCTAGTGTGCGGCAGGCTCGGAAACATAGCAGATGTTTTTAGGAAAATTGAGCGAAAAGGGCATGTGTACAGTGGTACTCGAACCAACGACATTTTTGCCTAACATCCCACTGCGGGGTAGGTTAAAGCACGGACTAAGTCCGCCACTTCAACAGGCAAAAATGTCCGGTTGGAAGACGCTCATGTACCACTGTGGCTTGTATAGTTATTCTAGCGATCTATTGTGTGCACTCTGTTTACTGATGCGCACATGGGAGAGGAACTCTCTCCTTTTCGGTCAGTCGGTGCGAATCAAAACAAACCCAAAAAGGAGAGGTTCCTCTCCCATGTGCGCATCGGTAAACAGAGTGCACTAATGAGATCGCTAGAATAACTATACAAGCCACAGTGGTACATGAGCGTCTTCCAACCGGACATTTTTGCCTGTTGAAGTGGCGGACTTAGTCCGTGCTTAACCTACCCGCAGTGGGATGTTAGGCAAAATGTCGTTGGTTCAGTACCACTGTACACATGCCCTTTTCGCTCGAATTTTCTAAAAACATCTGCTATGTTTCCGAGCATGCCGCACACTAGCGGAACTATCAAAACTTTCTCTTCATATCTTTCAATTCTAGCCAAAAACATTGTTGTTCACTCTTGGTGCCTCATGGTGATGAGCGAACATCTCCTTCAACATCATAATCGTTACTCCTCGCACGGAGAATATATAAAATAACAATTAATGTATAGAAAAAATTGACAAACGATCGCTGTTTCTGATTTGGAAGGAGACTGAGGGCAACTCAATAGAAAAATGCGACGCTGTTGTTCAGAAAATTATATGTTTATATAACATTGACATCGATTTTATGCCAGACATTCGATCAGAAATCTCACAAATTGTGATACATCTCTGCAAATATTTCTAAAAACTTTGATTGAGACATAATCGAACGTTGACGCGTGTGTTCGATAAGCATGCTGAATACTTTGATCAGCTGTTTCAATTGCCTGATGGGCTTCTCTCAAAATTGCCATCTACATCCAAAGGGAATAAGCGTGGTTGGAGGGCAAAACCATTTGACGAGTGTTCAGAAAGCGTTAAAAGGCAAAAAGTTTCCGAGTTGCTGGAAAATTATGAAGCAAGTGAGCTGTGTTACGCTGCTCAGATGAGTTTTCGTGGTTGTAACAGAAAATATGAAGCTTCGGTGGTTCGAGAGGCAACGTGCACTACTCTTTCTCGAGCGCAGAAAATAGTTTCTGTTCTCAAGGAAGCAGAACGGCCCAAAATTGTTCCATACTCGGCAGATGAAGCACTTGCATTGATTTTAGACGTAAACACGACTAAGTCACAGTACAACAAAGTCAGAAAAGGTTCTGTAGCAAGAAAGGCTGACTTGTATCCAAGTTACTGCAAAGTTCAGAAAGCTAAACAAAATTGCTACCCGTGTAGCAGCGGAATTTCAGTAACCGAAACATCGATCGAAGTGAAGCTTCAGAATCTATTAGATCACACAGCAACGAGAATTAATATTGCGAATCAAGATAAACTAGGCAGTCTTTTCTCATACTGAGTTACTCAACGTTACGATGACAGTCAAATGGGGATTCGATGGCAGCTCGGGGCATTCCGAATATAAGCAGCTATTTAGTTCTGATGATGGATCAAGAACGGACTCAAGCATCTTCGTAACATCCATTGTTCCGTTCCGATCAATGTTCAGTCTGATATTCAGATTCATCTTTCAGAATCCTCGGTCGTCTTCAACCCGGTATTGTCGTCCGCTCCGTATTCAGATGATAAATGAAACTGCAGGAAAAAGATTATGTCGACCGTCAAATCAGCACACAATAGCAGCGTGACACTGCTGGGAACCGACCGCCAGCTGCTTGCCGCGACCAGCTGAGCATGCCTGGGTACCGCCGGCTACTGCTGGGCACCGAGCGATGCTGCACCGGGTGCCATCGCCCACCGGAGATCCGCGCAGCTCAATGCTGCCGAACGAATGAGGCATATTTGTTCGGAAATGTGTCTTTTATGATGGCATCGGGTACCATTGCATGAACAAAAGGGGGTATCAACTCAAGCAATGTGAATCAAATTCATTAATAGGGGAGGGGAATCAGATGTTCGCCAAACACTAGCGTGAAACAGAATCTACCTCTCGAGAACAAAGAAGAAGACGATGGGAGACGTCTCTTGCTTAGATTTGAAAACTGTGCTAGGAAATTTGGTTAATTTATTCTGCGAATCGAAATTATAAGACATCACCTCACATTTACGTTATTTTTAATAAGTTAATGTTAAAAATCAATTAACTTGATTACTAAAACTGCAAACGATATGAAAATCGTTTATGCAACGACTTAGTTATTATCGCTCAAAATCTCCATAACGACCCGTAACGCGGTCGATTTCAGAAATTTTAGAACGGCGCCCCAGTATAGAAATGAAAGACGTAGTCCTACGTCA
>JASCZW010018522.1:0-10000 GCA_034211315.2 Aedes japonicus | reverse complement strand
AGACGATCGGGGCTCCATCATCGATGTAACGTTCTGCAGCCCATCGCTTATGGAAGACATGAACTGGAGAGTAAGCGAGTAATGCTCCAACAGTGACCACCAGGCGGTCCTCTAATGTATCGGCCGGCGAGCTCTTACTGTAACGAGGGGAAGGAGGACCTACAAGCGAAAGCGGAATACAAAGGACTTCGACAAGGAGGTCTTTATCGAGGTGTTTAGGACAAATAGCGCTGCAACACTTGACACAGGGGAGTTGACAAACGCGGTAGCAATGCCGAGGAAAGAGGAGCCCAGGAACCGACGGCGACCAGCTCAGTACCCTCCGCAATGCATGCCTCTGAGCAAGGAGAAGCACGGACTGAAGCAGAGGAGACGAACGGCAAATAGTATTTCGCTGAACTCGCACCGAACTCAAACTAAGTCGAGTTATTAGTACGAGACACTGAAGAAGTCTGCACATTGAAGACGAAATACGCGTATCTGTCGAAGATAAGCAAAAGTAGTTGGAATTAAATGGAAAATACTAATTTTTCTTCTAATTTCGAGTTACAGGTATTCCACTAAACAGCTCAAACCCTCTAGGATTCAAGTTGAGCTAGTCAAAGTTGTGCCAAGAACTTGATGCGAATCCTTGGGTCAACGCTTATAGAATCGGCAAAGTTTAAACGTTCAGCAACACCTGCTGAAATGTACCCGGACAAATTGAAGACGATCGTGGACGATCTTTAACCATCCGAAAACGCTGAAAATGCAACTGCTCGGACCTCCAATGAAGAGCTACTGTTAGTTGCAAAGGGTCGAAGTTAAAGAAAGCTCCCAGTCCAGGAGGTATCCCCAATCCTAAAACCGCGCACTTAAAACCGCGATATTGGCGTTTACGGCACTACAAAAATGCCTAGATGAATCCTAGAGGGTTTGAGCTGTTTAGTGGGCAAGTGGAGTGGACAAGCCTAGATGAAGGCTACTTTCCAGATCGATGGAAGATTCAGACGCTGGGGCTGCTGCCGAAACCAATGAAGCACCCAGGGGACCCAGCATCTTATAGACCCATACGCTTGCTGGATACCCTCGGGAAACTTCTGGAAAGGATCGTCCTTAACACGGAGCATGGCCTTCCAAAGAGAGAATTCGGATTCCGAAAAGGGGTCTCGAAGGTGGAGGCAATCCAGATAGTCGAGCAGAGCGCAGAGAAGGCTTCAAAGCAGAAAAGGAGAGACGTCAAAAACGCTTTTAACAGCGCCAGCTGGGAGATTATCGCCGCAGGACTGCTACCTACGCAGAATGCTAAGCAGTAACTTCCAGAACAGAGTCCTGATATACGAAACGGAGTTGGGGCAAAAATCTATTGGGGCCACGGCAGGGGTGCCACAAGGCTCGATACTCGGCCCAACGCTCTGGAACGCGATGTACAATGGAGTATTAACGCTGAAGTTGCCTAATGGAGTTGAGATCGTAGGGTTTGCAGATGACATCGTCCTAACAATAATGGGCAAGACTCTGGAAGAGGTAGAGATGCTAACGGCGGTCGCGATGGACACCATTGAATCGTGGATGACTGAAGCAAACTGCAGCTGGCTCATCATAAGACGGAGGTAGTGCTGGATAACAACCGATAAGCAGTTCAGCGGGTCGACATCAACGTCGGGAGACACGCAATTCCGTCAAAGCGTTTGTCAAGTACCTGGGGGCGATGGTTGATGATCGCTTGAATTTCAACGCGCACCCCGGTTACACCTGCGAAAAGGTGGCGAAAGCGGTCAATGTGATAACGAGGATCATGCCGAACGTCGGTGGACAGAGATGCAGCAGGAAGTGGCGAGTAAGGCAACTTCAATGCTGAAGCATGGAGCCTGAAAACTGAGTGTATTAGTGGGAAGCTAAACAGGGTGTTCCGACTCATGTGCTTGGAATCCGGGAGGCCCTATAGAACAATTTCGTAGGAGGCAGTATGCGTGGAGGTGTATCACCCTGGTCGAGGACGTCGAATGCTCTCAGTGGAGGGATACTAGAAATGCGAGGAAAATTGGCAGAACGGACTCGTTGGATATGTGGCAGCAAGAGTGGGACAATGTGGTGGAAGGCAGGTGGACCCACCAGCTCATCTCAAATGTGTCAGCTTGGGTGAACAGAAAGCATGGAGAGGTGAATTTCTATCTGAGGCAGTTCCTCTTCGGGCACGGCTGATTCCAGAAGTATCTGCATCTGTTGCATTTTGCCCGGAGTGCGCGAACCTGGAGAAGACACGTCGTCTTCGAATACCCTGAAAAAGTGCGCAGGGATATGTGCGGCGTGACAGTCGACAATGTTGTCGAAGAGATGTGCCACGAAGAAGATACATGTAACGCTGTCGATAGGGCAATAACGAGGATACTGTCCGAGCTGTAGTGGAAAGTGACCAACAATCCAGCGTCACTGGTTAGAGCCACTGCAAGTCAGTGCAAAGCCACCACTGCGTGGTTTGGAATCGTCGGGGCGCCAGCGAATTGGAACTCATACTCCATCCAGATTAACAAGACTTCGGCACCCTAGCCGAATAGATAAAGTGGAACGAAGACTGATCGGTTCTGGAGGAATTCCGGCACCGGGGAACTCTCCCTCGGAGTAGGCTAGATCCATCTTCGGGAAGAGCTGAGTAGAACAAGTTGTAGCACCGGTCTTGGGTCGTCGGGGCTCCAGCAAACCGAACGCTAGGCTCCACTGGAATAGCTGAACTAACTTCAACACCCTACCGGTCGACCCGTATTGGATTGAGCAGCAATAGCAGAAGATAACTCTTCGTCGGCGTAGGATAGACTCACCGTCGGAGATTACTTAAGTCTGCGTTGAAAGATGGGAGTTAAAGGAATTGAAGGGTTTGGAGAATGCTAGGGTCACCGCCGGGGGCTAGTTCGAGTAGTTCGCAAAGAAGCACCGGCAAATAGTTGTTGCGGCACCTGTCAAGTGAAATTTTCTGTCCACCAGAATCGCTTCGTTTTGAGAGATATTCTTTCATCGTGGAACTCTCCACGGGAGTAGGCTGGCTCCATCGTCGGGAACTATGCCGAGTAGTCTCAGTAAACAGAGTCAAAAGAGAGGCGATCGTGTTTGCAAGAAGCAGGAAGTAGCCGAGATCATCGGCGTCGTGCCGGGCGATATCTGCGAGTAGCAACAGTAGCAAGCTCCAAGAGGGACAGCAAATCCTTCAACTGTAGTATTTGTCAGATCCATTGTTGCGCTAATTGGAAACCCTGAGCATTAACCAAGTCCCGAAGCGTGATTCTTTACTTGGTTACAAATTTGGCGAAGATCCAGTTTTGTTGATTTTGAGGGGATCTTAATACGACGGTATAGTGTAGTCACAGGAACTTTAAAACGTTCCGCTGATTTTCAGAGCTTTCCCGTCCTTCGTGCTTCGGAAATCACTTTCTCTCAAGCGTCGGTGCAATACTGCATCCGTTTTTAGTTTTTAGTTATGAAGATCCAGATTACTAGTTCGGCGAAATTTTTAGAGAATTATTCAATGGAATTCTGCAGAGAAGTTATTGGAAGTTCTTCAGAGAAATACGGGGAGGTTAGATATAGAGGTTCAGGGAAGTTTTTCAGAGAAATATAGGGAAGTTCGGCGAGGTTCTTACGAGGAATTTCAGAGAAGTTCTTCAAAGGAACGACAGGAAAGTTCTTCAGAAGAATTTCAGAGGAGTTTTTTTTCAGAAATTCAGGCAAATTCTTCATAGAAGTTCAGAGAAGTTCATCAAAGAACTTCAGGTAATTCTTCAGAGACGTTTGGAAAATTTCTTCAGCGAATTTCAAGGAAGTTTTGCCGAGAAATTTCAGGGGAGTTCTTCAGAGAAATTTGTGGAGGTTCATAAGAGACGTTCAGAGAAGTTCTACAGAGAAATATAAAGAAGCCTAGAGGGTTCGAGCTGTTTAGTGGAATACCTGTAACTAGAAATTAGAAGAAAAATTAGTATTCTCCATTTAATTTCAACTACCTTTGCTTATCTTGACAGATACGCGTATTTTGTCTACAATGTGCAGACTTCTTCAGTGTCTCGTACTAATAACTCAACTTCGTTTTATTCGTACGAGACACTGAAGAAGTCTGCCCATTGTAGACGAAATACGCGTATCTGTCAATATAAGCAATGGTAGTTGGAATTAAATGGAAAATACTAATTTTTCTTCTAATTTCTAGTTTATATAATAAAGTTCTTCAGAGAGGAATTTCAGGGAAGTTCTTCAAAGGAACCCACAAATTTGGAAGAATTTCATTAAGAAGAAACTGGAAAGAGTACTTTTTCCGTGTGATTTATAGGTTATGTTAATTTTCACTTCACAAATAAAACAAAACAAACAGCACTGAAATTGCTAATCAATGGTCGCTCCAGTGGAGCCAACGGTTCTTGAATATTTCACGCCTGAAGTCCTAAAAGTATTTGAGGTTTGTGCTAAGAAAACTTCGAAAACTTTGATAAGGACGTGATCCTGCATGTCCTTAAACTGTTAAAAGCATACATCAATCTTAGTGCACGAGCAATTTATATATCGGAATTGTCGAATTTTAGAGCTTGAAAACCACACAGCTTGTGAATATCAAAGGCCCTTCTTACGCTCATTTCGGAAGAAGAGGATATTTTGACAGCTGCTAAAAATAAAATTTACACTCTCAAAAAGAAAGTATTCTTTTGGGATAAAAAAAATACAATTTGTGACAAACGATAGGAATCTGAAAAAATATAGTTACATAACTATGACTGCAGTGGAACACAAAAGGGTTCCATAGCTGTGGGCGTAGTGTATATGTGCATATGACTGACCACCTACACTAAAGTTTCTCATCTCATTCCAAGAAAGCTTGAGTAATCAAAACAACCGGTATGATGTTTAACCTTATACACAATCTCTAGATTGTGAACAATCACTTCACATTACAAAACATCGCAACAATCCTGTCCGAAGCCGTCGAAAACATCAACAATTCAAAGCCACTTACCGGTTGCAGCCGCCCCTTCCGTTCCCCTTTCATCGACCTTGATGTACGCCGTCTGTCGCACCTCCCCGATGCGGGACTTATCGCGCTTCAGAAGATCCAGATCCTGCTCCTCAAACAATGCCTTCAGTCCCATGGCCTTCAGCAGCTCCTGGGCATCGGTTTTCTTCTTCATCGTAAACTTCGGCAGTGCCAGTTGTATCCGCTCCTTGGCCATCCTCTCGTTAATTTTCTCATACAAGCCCACGTCCAACTGCTGCACCAGCTTCGACAGCGAAGATTTTTTCCCGGGCAGCACAATCACCATCGACATATCCGTTCCGTCTTCGTAGAGCAACTCAACCGCTTGACACCCGTAATCTGGTAGATTAGCATACAGCAGTTGCTCGTTTTTGAACATCATCTCTACATCGTGGTCTCCATTCTGGAAATGGAACGGAACAGGTTCCGTTTCGGCGGCGTTGAAAGGCACTTCCCACGATGCATTCAAGGCCACTACGTTGACCAGCATTAGATCGTTGTCCACCGCAAGTCACCCGTCTCCATGAATTCCTTGATCATCCCATCGGTAGCCCGTTCGACCCAACCGTTCACGGAGGCAACAACCTCCTCGGCTTGGTGGAAATCTGCCGGCTCGAACTCGGCCTGCAATGTATCCCGAAATAGAGGTGCCACTTGAGGTTGAAGCTCGGCGTTCACGTGGTACACCTTGGAAAGAACTTTGAGCCTGGACGGAACGTTGTTTTGCTTCTTCATCGTCTGGAGGAAACTGCGCAGATTGCCCATAGCCTGGTGCCTATTCTCCGGAAGGTGGAGTTTTTGCTGCATGACTGGGCCTACTTTGTCCCCTGCCAGAGGGTAGAACATCGATAAGGAAGAGTGGATGGAAATCGGCGAGAGGACAACATTTTCCGATGGCGTGTAGGCATGTTTGAAAAAGTCACACGTGAACCTGGTCGTGGACGTTGTGAATGCTGGAAGTGTCAAATTTTCCGGGTATTAGATTATTTGTGAAATAAAAGGGTGGGAAAAACTAACGTACCCGTCAACTCCGCCGCGATGCCGCCAAGAATCGACATCAGAAGTAAAATCGATCGCACCATAGTTGCTATTTTGTTTCACAACGGAAAATCCGGAACGACTGTACAGCGTTGATAACGGAAAGCGACTGCACTTGTTTGGCCACCGCCGACGGATGATAGCTATTCTAATCGCATTTGTTGACTCGGCTGTTCCTCTAGTTCTTGTTGATAAAGTTGCTTGATTAGAAATTCAAATTGCATCAGGAAGTATCATGTAAAATATGATGAATAGTTAGAGTAAGCAATCTACTCTGTCGGGGATAGTAATCAAAGGGTTCAAGAGCTATTGCAACCAGGGACAGGTTTTAGATTAACACGATTGATTTGATTTAAATTGATGGGTTTACGATCTTGAACATCGATAATGAGGTAATGACTAGGAGTGAGTCTTGTTGGTTTGAATCGAAAATATATACGGTTTCGATAGAGAGTGGTTAAGTTTATAAAAGTTTAGGTTATTTCGGCTTAAGAGCAATTTTTTTGAAAATTCCTGGTGATTTCCATGGGCTCCCAGAATTCAAAAAATATAATTTGAATCTTTTTAACTTGATTTCATATCATTTAAATGAGAGATTGAAGTCAGATCATTGGTAGAGTTATATTGAAATTGATTTTATAGAAAAAAGATCAGAAAATAAAAGTTGTGTCCTTGTAAATTAACTGACCCAGCTGCAGTTAAATGAAATATTTGTACATAGTAGCTTATATTATTATTCATGTATGTAGAAACGTTTCTTAGCAGTCCCGAACTAAAACTCTCAGTTTGTAGGGATCAGCTTTAGCTGTAAATTAATTATATTTTAGTTTCACGGTGAATGTTACTTACAAATCTACTCACAATTATTAGTTTCTTGCTAAAAGAATTCCTGTACTGCAGGCGGATCGGGTAAGTAGTTGTAACCTGATAAATGATACAAATCTATTTTATTTTATTCTCCTACGCAATAGCAGTGAACTAACAATTAACGTACGAGAGAATTCTCTCCTGATTTCGAATAATAATCAAGCTCATAATAATAATTTATAATAACTTTAAGTTTCCAACAATTCAGCTTCAGCCGACTTTACATTCACTTCACAATTTCTAATGAATTATGATTGGTTTTGTTTTGATTCCCTGACTTTTCGAAACCCACTAACGGCCACCGTATATGCCCTGTGGTAACTGGGCATATCACCGGCAAACGGTTACTCGTCGTCACAATGTAAGTGATATAATTTGTCCATCAGCGTTACTATTGTCTTCGAATTCTGTATCCACTTTCAACAACAGCTTTTACGACCACTGATCTCACCATGGGGTAGGACTTGAATGAATTCAGTTAAAATGAGAAAGGAATAGCCATCTGATCAGCGTCGGTTAAGGAAGAAGAGAATATCCACCATCGGTTCCAATTATGCCATTTAATGATCGGGTTCATAAAGTCGTTGAACTATCTACAGTAACGTTTGGACAAAAATGGCCGATTTCTCATGGGTTTACCTTCACCCGCACTCACGTAACCCATGCAGCATTAATCATAGTGACCCATGAGTCAGCAGACAAAATTTGACAGCTCTATCACTTGAACTCTAACCGCAAAAACAGTGAAGCAACTCCGTTCAGAAGTGTGCGCATTCAAAGAACGGCACCCCACCGCGTCGAAAACGGACATTGTTTGGCACTTTGTGGACGCCGGATACTCGTTCCGCTCTACAACATCATGGCACTATTAGAAAACAATCAGAGCATCGAAAGAAAGCCCGATTCCGAACGGCCGACGACCCTGACAGACAAGAAGCTCTAAGAATGCTGAAGAGGAAGACCGACGGAAAAGTGGCTACATCGCTGCGTGCGCTTGGCCGGGAAGTCGGTTCAACCGACCAAACAGTGAAAAACCTGGCGAACATGAACATACATGTCAGGAAGCGGAAGTCGCGTCCACAAGTTTCGGAGCTGCAGGCAATGACGCAGCGGCAGCGGCTGAATAAGATGGTCAACTCGATTTTCCCAGCGAATCGCGACGTGGCGGTGGTGTTGAACGACGAGACCTAACTCACCCTGGATGGAAACTTCGTATTTTACATCCCCCACGAAGGAAGGAGCTCCGAGGTGAAATTCAATTAACACACCAAGTTCCCCAAAAGGCGCTGCTGTGGATGACAATCAGCGAGAAGGGGATGTCAAAGCCGCTCTTCTTTCGCTCCGAACTGGCTGTGAACGGGGAAATTTATAGTACGAAATGCCTGCCGTTGCGTCGTTCATCAATAAATACCATATGGGCGAAGACGTGGAGTTCTGGCTGGATCTGGCGTCGGCCCACTACTCGAAGTGACCGTTGGAGGAGATGAAGCGGCTGAATATCGATTTGGTACCCACGTCGGCGAACCCACCCAACGTCCCCCAGCGTCCTATCGAGAATTTCTGAGCCAACCTGAAGCGTAAGATCTACTCCAAAAATTTTGTCGCGAAAACTGAGGAGGAATTGATAAATAAAACGAAGGAATAACTCAAAAACATGCCTACACGCAGTAGAACTTTTTTGCAAGAAGGCTCAAATAACTACTTTTTATGGGAAATTTATCAAAATCAATTATCTGTCTTAACTTTTTTTTATCACCATCCGAAAAAAAAAGTCAATTTTTTTAATGCATACGTTAGATGCTTGTCTTAGAAGTTACAAATAGATTTTTTTTTAATCCATTCCGGGTCATATTGACTCCGACACCTAAAGAAGGTTAAGCTTCTGCACCGCCGCAAGCGAAATGCTAAAAGGTGTATCGTTTAAAATCCGCACACACAAAATTCATTCTCAAAATTCGAGTTTTTTTATGCGATTATCACCAAATTTTCCGGGAGTTAAAAGAAACAATTTAAATCAATGTTAACATTATTTATTTCAGTTCTTTCGCCTTTATATCCGATATGCCCGAGCTCTGGGCTTAACTCCAGCCATAATGTTCTTCCGTTGTAGTCCTCAGAATCGACAGTTTTTTGCATATTAACCCATGCATACTTCATTTCTTCTACATTCTTCGCCACTTAAGGTCGTTTTAGAAGAGGCTCCTTCATAATGGCCTAGTATTTTTTTTTCTATTGGGTGAAGTTCCAGAGTGTTTGGGAGGTTCAGATCTTTCGGGACGAAACCAACATCATTCGCCTTACACTAGCACGTCCTTCGAGTAGTGGCATGATACCAAATCCGGCCAGAAGATCGTCGGATCGTCATGAGTCTTCAGAAAAGGGAAATACACCTGTCCATTCATGGTGCTTGCGGTAACGAAAGGTGTACTCCGATTTCCGCAAGTACAAATCGCTTGGCAAATTAAGAACTTCTTGGCGAACTTCGACGGAAACATCACACTTACCCTGAGCAGTCACATAAAGGGTGTCCACGATGAAATTGCCACACTATGAAACTGCTCTAACTTTTTAACCGTTGGGTAGAATTTAATTAAAATTTGGGTGAGCTTAGTTCATAGTGCATTATTTACATCCTGCAAGTTTTAAAGTCCTGTGATCAAAACTCGCGGAAATGGAGTCGAAAGAACAGCTCGTGCGTGATAAAATCTTGCGCATTCATCACGAGAACAAGGATCTCTCGCATCGTTCCATCGCTAAAACGTTGGGAATCGCGAATTCCACGGTGTCGCGAGTGATTAAGCGGTTCGAGGAACGGTTGACCACCGATCGGAAGCCCAGAAGGGAAGGAAAAAGTATTCCGTACAACACCAAAAATCACAACCGCGTAGTTGGGGCCTTCAACCGAAATCCGAACGCCTCCGTTCGGGATGTGGCTAAGAAGCTGCACCTAAGCCGAAGTTTTGTCCAGAAGGCCAAAACTAAGGCTGGGCTTCGAACGTTCAAGGTACAAAAGGCCCCTAATCGCGACGAGAAGCAGAACAAGTCCGCCAAACCGTTGGCAAGTTGTACCTCAACATGCTGACGAAAGTTGAATGCTGCATCATG
>JASCZW010018521.1:0-15285 GCA_034211315.2 Aedes japonicus | reverse complement strand
GAGTTTCGCGCGAATTACATCAACTTCGAGGGGTGGGAATGTTTACAAGATAGGAAGATCCTACACGGTAAATCTGGAAAACTCAGTTTATGACTATACTGCACTGGGATGCATAGTTGACGTAAGCGCCAAGGCGACCAAAATTCACTTTTTTGTTTTTTTTTGCATTCTTTACCCTATAATACATTGTCTCCACGTACAAACAAAAAAAGTTTCCTCGAAAAATTGTGAGATAAATTGAAAAGAATGGTTTGGCGTAAGCGCCATTTGGTCGCATGAATGACGTCTCTCTACATATAGTTTGACCCATGCTATGCATAGCTGACCGTATACATCACGGGTGGCTGTAAGCGAAGTTGAATGCACCAGGGAAAGGCAGATTAGAGATTACATACATCCCAAGGAACATTGCTGGTTTTATCATGGTTTTATAGCATTCTTGAAGTCTAATTCATACTTTTCGGAACCCTTGACATCTGTCGATCTCTGGAAATCACCTGGCCGGTTCCCTACGATCAGTGGGGATACTGCATCCCTCATACTGCCTTCATAGACATCTGGAGTTGAAAATGGGATAGAATTGATGAATTTTTATTGCCTTGGCGAGAAAGTGAAAAGGGACGAGCCTGGAGTTCTGATATATCATGAAAACCACAGCTAGTAAAATTGCATAAGGAACTAGCAATTGGGTGTTGAAATTGACGTCAAAATTTATTGTACACGTTTCGAATGCTCACAGCTTTCCGAGTAATTAAAAGCCCGCTATAACTCGGCCTTCCTTAGGGCTTTCAAAAGCTCTGCGTGTATGCGCATTGGATTACAAAGCAAGACCATTCTGAACGTGACTGGGTTCGATTCCCGGTACGGTCCAAGAAATTTACAGGCAGGATATTTCCTCGACTTCCCTGGGTATAGAGTTTCGTTGTACCTGCCACACAATGACACAAATGCATAAATGGCTACTATGGCATAGAAAGCTCTCAGTGAACAAATGTGGAAGTGCTAGGCGATCAATTTTTTTCAGGCACGAGAGGGTATTCTTCAACAACTGATATGCAATGAAAAAATTTGAAGATCAACAGAGAGAACCGACTTGTTGATTTTCGCTTTCGCATTTCGACCGCTTTCATATTCATCTCGCCCAACAATTGCTCGTGATACGTGATCCTTCCAATTCAAACACAACTCACAGACTTATGCTCGTTGATACTCCTTGATCATTATCATCAACTTTAGCTGACAACGTTTGCACTCTTCAAGCCCCAGTTGGGTATATTTTATGTTCAGATCTCTCAACACCTTACAGTAGAAACTGTAATCGCAACATTCTTGCTTTTTTTTAACTGACGCTCTTTCAAAGAGTCGAACATTTTCAGGACTGATAAGTCCAATGGTAGATATCGGCAAAATGAAATGGGAACTTTGCTGGTTGAAACTTTTCGTTGGTAATCGTAAAGCCAAAAGGCGAGAGCCTAATGTACTACACATTATTCCGAATATAGCAGCCTGGTTTTTACGCCAAACTATGAGAACAAACGTTCAGTAAAATGCCTGTTTATTTGCGTAAGTTGGCGTATGCGTTTTAAAGATGGTAAAAAATTGAAAATATACTAATTATCTTGCAGGCCCGCTTTTATTAGTAAAACTTCATCAAATGGACCGAGTATTTGTTCAAAATTGTTGGATTACTTTGGATTTCTGCTTAAACCCGGAAAGACGTGTTTTCTCAACAATCATACGGATGGTGGTTACATCAACTATGCATCCCAGGGCAGTATATTAAGCACATTTTCAGTACAATAGTTGATATACGGGTCAAAATTCATACATATTTATTGGGAAAAATCCATGTAAAAATCCAAATAATATTCATGTGTTCACACATAAACATAACCCTCTGAGATACACACATGAAGTTTATGTGACAAATGAAAAGTATGTGTGGCCACACATGGTGGTTATTTGTACACATAGGAAGTATGTGTGGCTACAAATAGATATAATTTCAGCGCCAACATTAGATTAGGGCGAATCTGCTTTTGAAAACAATGGCTTTCGTAGTAATTTTCTCTTGAACAAAAGGTCACAAATACAATTTAAGCATTATTTAAGGAAGAGGAGCTTTATCTCTATCCACTGATATATTTAATTTGTAGGAATTGTATTCAACTTCCGATATATTAGCAGACAAAGTGTTTGTTTACACAAGCAGATTCGCCCTAATCAAATGTTGGCGCTGATTTGTTGATCAAATTGCAAAAACTCATGTGTGAGACACATTGATATTATTTTTGCTTTTTTATCAGTGTACGTCAAACAGTAACTAGTTTTTATTAAGCTTATCACGTCTGGGTGTGGTAATGTGCCGTTTTGAAATGCAGTGGTGAACGAATGCAAAACGAACAGCTGTTAAAAAGACCTTTTCAATCGCGAATCACTTTGAAAACTTTTAGGTTATCTGTGGGAAAACAAACTATTTTATGCCTAGTTCAAACTACAGAGTTATAACATGTTGCAACGGTTGTCAAATAATTTCAACAAGAAATTCGTCATCAAGATAGGCTTATACACTGAGACAAATTTGATAGTCAATTTTACCATTGTTGGGGGTTAGGATGACTATTGCAGTATAGTGCTTTTGAACCGACTATGATCGTGGTCAAAACGACCATTAAAAATAGTTGATCCAACATTTGCCATAATGTCGGAATAGTCCTTGCTACCATGATCATAGTCAGAATACCATGAAGTGGTGAATTCGACCATTTTCATGGTTATTGTAACCATTATATGCGAGAGTCATCTTGAGCATGATTTAATTGTCGGTATTACGATGGAATTTTTTTCAGAGTAACACCCCGTTCACACTACAACTTATATTACATGATATAGACTATCTTGATACCAGCATCTATACAACTAGTTTTCACTGGAAATAATGTGCATGGCATTTGATATCAAGATACTCAATATCAAGTAATATAGGTTGTAGTGCGAACGGGGTGTAACATGTTATAACTGCTCAGTCTGGCCAGCGTTTTACACACAGCAAAAAAAAGTAATATACATCAACGTAAATGATGCTAACGTATTAAAAACTCGTGTAATCAAGGATATACGATGCGCAATAATATCCACTTGATGGAATATTACATCGCTCTTCAAATTACATCAGAACAAAATTATTAATTGCATGCATGTAATAACCACATATCAAAAACATAAATATTACACGAAAACCAATGCACATAAAAGCCTCCACAAAAAATGTTAAATACTACACGATGTTGATGCTTTATCACATTTAGTTGTTATGTAAAATTAAATCTCCCAAAATTGCCAGACTTGTTCTTGTTTTTTTCATCTTCGGCAACACCGTTTTCTTTTCAAAACAAAATCAACCGTCACCATTGCATTCGAAAGCTGAAAAATACGAAACGTGCAAAATTTATTGTTTATCAGTCATATACAGATGACGACAAAATTTGCGGAAACTAAAAGCCATCTACCATCCCTTTTAGACGAACAGATATTCGTCTGCAATCGGTACGTATAGGATCCGCAGGTTTATATGGCGATTTTATTCATCAGCCATTTTTATTTTGATTAGATCAAATTTCAGATTTTCATATTTTGAACAAGAACTCCAAGGTAGCAACATTTCCTCGATCGTTTAGTCACCTGAACCGATGTTATGCTCGAAAGCGAATGTAATCGTACCAACACTGCAGATTCAATCGGTACAAGACACTGCTGAATTGAACAAGGTGCTGATGAAACGAGAAAAAACTCCGGCTGAGTATGATTAGGATGCAAGTGACAAGACAGAAGACTACAACATGTCCGACGATGCAGAATATAGAACAGACAGAAAAATGGTGAAAATTCGGACAAGGGAGGAAGTAAAGGAAATTATGGTTGAAGTAAACAAGGTGAAAGCAATGTAAACCCACCAGCATCATCTGGGGGAAGTAGTGGTAGATGATTTTGCTAACTATTGGCAGCCTTGGTAAAAGCACCAGACCGTTCTGCACGAGAGCCGAACTGGACTGCACACACCACCAAGTGGCTGTAATCCACCACTTTAGTGTCGTGCTTTTAGATGAACCCGCAACGCAAAGGACACGACGCGAGTATACACGCTCGTGTATTGCTTTTTACACCGGGTTTGTTTTTTGGAAAAATACACGAGCCGAGTGGTTACGATCACAAGACAGCACTCAACATACACCCAGTATGACACTGGTTGCCACGGATAGCGCAATGCTCGTTGGATGATTCTAAAAATTTGATAATTGGCTTATTGGTTTGTTTTCTTGGCTGTTGGGTGACGGGCGCATAAGTTGAATGAATTTAACAAGCACGGCTCGGTTAGAAAGACAATAAATAAACCACGCGTGTATTCTGCAATCGGAAACATTCGGAAACACTCGGCTGTGGTGTTTGCCGAAGCATCAGCCACGGTGTCCGAAGTCAAACCACGAGCACTTACATTGGTGTTGTACCCACCGTGTTGGGTGTTAGTCTGGAAGAACGGAGTCAAAGGGCTGAATATAATGCACGCGCTAGCGTGGTGCAAAGTAGCTCGGCGTGCAGTGTAGTGTTGGCTGATGGCTGATTGGAGGTAATGGAGCGGCTGGTTCTGGCGGGGGTGACGATGTTGACGACCGCTAGAAAGAACAGTAGTTTCCGCTTCCGTTCAATATCTCGAATGCTCGGATGCGGTTACGTCATAGCGGCAAACAACGATGCGCTTCTGGTGCACATAGACGCCGAGCACCCCACCTCCGGGTTGCAGTGTAATGTGTGCTTCTACCGTAGCCGAGATCCTAATAACGTAGTTGTCCTTAAACAAAAACCTACCATCGGACGGGAAATATGACGAAAACGATGCTGATTATGACTGAGACCATCTGAAGAGTTTCGGAGACGATGAATGGAAATCTATCTACCGTTGCTTTTTACTAGTGAGTACGGCTTTAGTGATTTAATTAAGACGATAGGGCTGATACGTTTTATTCATAATTTCCGTTGATATCACATATCCCATTTTTTTTTAATCTATTCATGTCTGTTTCCTTGCGTAGTTGAACATTTTTTTGAAAGTTTTTGTTTTATTTACCATATACTTTTTAATAATAAAAACATTCTTGTGTTTTGATTTCCGCTGTTAACTTTTTTTTCATTCAATACTATCCGAAAACTACAATTACACTATCAGTTTTACATTGCTCCCTTTACTATGTTGTACGTCGCGATGATTCAGGTTGTTTCTTTTCATTTTTATGTCGAATATCGTAATTTATCGATATGAAGAGCAATGCTTCCACTTCGTTCTTTCGTGCGTGGTGAATTCAGTCGTCTAAATTGTTTTGCATCGTGTCGAGGTTGATTTTTGGGGTTTTCATCCACTGCAATCGGGACTTTCCCTGTCGAAACAACGGAAGCTTGGTGCATTTTGATCTATGAAATTCCAGTCACTTCAACGTGCTTATTCTTTCCTTTTTTCATGCTGCGTTTTTCGTTATGCAGGCCACGAATAATCCCATTGACATATTTACTATTGGGAAGGATTAAAGCAAGCAAGTCGTGTCATAATGAAAGAAATGGTTTTGAGACACTCACTTGGCTAGAATTTGCCCAGCGTAGGAGAACAGAATCGATGAAACGTCACTGGCTTTGGTATGTTCCCTGGAAGAGTGAGTCGTGTTGACAAACATCTTGATGTCCCAAGTTCCATCACATAATTCGACCGCGATCAACGTCACATCTCAATTACATGTGCAAGCAGTAGGAATCAGAGCTCTCAACAACTACCACTGATTAGTTTCGAGAGAGCAGCCATGCCCAGTTTGGCTCGACTGTTGAAAATGGCTTTGGTAATCACCACTACAAGAGGAAACAGTTTCGCTGAAATGTTACATAATTAGAACTATTTTGAACCGTACATTTAGCGTCAGCATTTAACAAACGAACACTTTCAGTGTGGCTTCGTTTGCACTTAAGATAAACGGAAAAAACAGAGCAAAGAACACGCAACCGCTGATAAAGAGTGAGTTGGGCAGTTTGGAGACGATTGCTAGCGGTAGTTCAAAGCCGATGAAGAACAACCAGTTGGTTTCGATGAAGGTCAGTCAATGAGTAGCTTACGCATTTCCTTTCATAGCCAAACTGATTTTATAGCTAAACAAGACCACAGGAATAGATTGAATGAGGTAAACATGAAGTTATTCTTTAGTAGTTGCATCAAATCGAGCAAGCACAAAACGTTTGGTGCAGAGAAATATGAGAGAAGTGATTTGGAAGATTTGTCTTGCGATGAAGCAGAAGTTTAACAGTACCTAGGATTTTTCGGCTGAGTCACTGTTCCCGGCAACGATTGACTAATCTGAGTCGTCCGCATCCACACTAAGAACGACGTCGTCAAGAGGGAAATAACACGCATTTGTGTTCTGCCTAACGGCAGTATACCTGAACACCAAGATGCAGCATAGTTCCAGACATTCGACGTGCCCACGAAACTCACCACAGCCATCAAGATCGAGAAATCCATTCTATCTGATGCTTCCACACCCGCAGATGGAGGTTTATCGAGTTTCAACAATTCGTCCGAGAAACAATCGAGGAGAAGCAGTAGCGTTGAAATGATTGAGTTCGTTATATTATACTGTTGTTGTAGGATTTTGTTGCTTTTGGCTACTGATTCTGTAGATCATCAGCAGTTGACTTTGTTTTGAAAAGAATACAGCCGAAGTGAAAAAAAAACAATACTTGAAAACAGGGTACCTGTTTTTCTAGTACTCTTCTGATAATAATATTCTAGTGTATATGGAACTTGATACAGTGACCAGGTGAGTCATAAAGTCCGTGGTCCTATGTAACCTTTGCATACAATCTCAAGGAGCTTTCCTTTGTTGTTTTTCATTCAATTAAGAGTCAAAAGAGCACAAAAATTTCTCCTTAAGTTTCTATTCGTTACTGTTCAATCTCAAAATTACCGTTACACTTTCAGTGATGGCCCGAAAAACAAAACAACGAAACGAAAGTGTTGAGCGTCCCGCATAAGCACAAACCATTCTTGAACCATTTCCCTTATTGTTGACGACCGTTTCCGTTATTGTTATGACATTTACCCTTATAGTTGACAACTATATACTAACAATCTCCTATACAGTTTTAACAATATATCAGATGGTAAAAGGCCAAATAACAATATGCTGAATAGGCGGTTAAGTTAGACACTTGATATTGTTCTTTCCTTGTATTCTCCCATACGCGGGGTAACGATCTGTGATGATGTTGTTTTTGAGAAGGAAATAATTTCTCATCACCATGAGGCTCTAGGAGTAGACAGCATTTTATGCTAGAACAAAGTTGTGAAGAGAAAGTATTGATAGTTCCGTTAGCTCACGGCAGGCTGTGAAAATGGAATAGAAGTAGTTTGAAATTTAGCGGAGTGCATTATGAGGTAGTATTCCGAAACAGGAAACACAGAGTTAGGTTACCATAAAAAAATGGCAATTTTCAAGAACAATTTTTTTGCTGTACTTTATGCCAAAAAGTTGTTGCATAATCCAGACCGAGTGTAGACAATAAAAAACCTTTTAGTAACAATATGGCAAACATTAACAATATGTGTTAATGTAGAGGTTGTATGGTAAAAAAGAAATTAAACTATAAGATAACAACAACATAAAATGTGATAATATATCTTAAATTCGAAGGATAGTCTTGACTTACTATAATCTCTTCCAAATTTCCACTTCTCTTTGAGAAAAGTGGCCTAGGAAGAGGATGTGAGCGACGTACGTTTGAAGCAATAAAACAATTGAGCAATGTACTTTTGAAGATACACCGAGGTGTGGTCTGAAATCCAGTTCCGTGAGTCTTACTTTTGCCAAAAAGATCAGGGATGTCTATATAAGCAGAAGCCAACACTGGCGTAAAAAACCTATCGAAATTCATAAAATTTGCCTTATGAAACTTCATGAGTCCACTAAATTTGGATTTCATAAGGCCCTTATGACGTCCATGTGTGTAACAGCGATTCCCTGAGTTGATTTTTATGATTTTCTCAAGTCAATCTTATAAATTTCATAAACCGCCTAATGGCTTTCATGACTGATTTCATGTGTGTACAATTATCATAAGGTAGATGTATGAAATGGTAAAAAGCGCGCCTTAAAATAATGTTTCGTTTACTCTTGGTTGATTTTCAATCCTGACAAACCTGGTACACCAAGTCTATACATTTTCCTCAAATTTGGAAAGTAAAACAGAACAAAGGAAGTTTTTTTTTACATATATCATAACCGTCCTCCTTGGGCGAACAAGTGCATTGCTTTCAATTGTTGTTTCGATTTATATCTGCATGGGGTCTATCGTGTAGAAACTTATTCGCGCATACTGACGCACATTAGTTTTAATGAAGATTTGTGCTAATCCATATGTATAATCTCGTTGCGCTGCGACGGTACTGTAAGATGACTTGCTTTGGCATTATTTTTTCAAGACCACAAAGTTAATATAAATAGAATGCATAGTTCAGTAGAATTTAATGGAAAAAATAAAACATAATACTTATGTTAAATTAATAATTAGCATATGACGTCCATGACATAAACAAATAAATTTCATAAGGCTATTCAATGAAACTTATACGGTTGCCATAAACAAACCATTGGAAGTGGTTGTGACAAAAATCATGGCGTTTCATAAGGTATTGTTATGAAATTCAAACCTTTTCCTAGTGGCTAATTTTCATAAGGTTATTTAATGAACTTTACAAGGTTTTTTGCACTAGTGAACGGCAAAAAAGATAGGGACCTCGCCATACCAGAAGCAGAAGAAACTTGAATCAGGCCGCGTATGTGAAACCGAGAGCTTTAACAATATAGTGATGCATTACCAATGCAATAATGCCTACTTTTGTAATATCTTATGGCATAACAAAATATTTGACTTTAGTTCGATCTTTTGTTTAATAGGCCTGACTTTATGACTGGATATTGTTTTACACGAAGTTGCTCTTGTAAGGCTTTAAGATTTCCTGATTACAAATAATGATATATACTAGTGGTCAAGTAAGTGGACCCATAACCTCAACGTTCAAGGTTCGATTCCAGGTTGCACTACATTTTAATTTTTTCAACATTGTTATATTGCATAAGGCAAATTGATGAAATTCATACAGATTTTGTATGGCAAATAATCATAATGCATTCTTATGCTTTGTTCACACTATGCAGTTGTAAAATAATACAAGGGTGTTATGAAAAATATCATGAAAATCGTCATCAAGAAGGCTTGTATCATGTTACAACACTGTAGTCTGAACGGTCTGAACAAAGCATTATGAACATGGAAAGTTTATTTAGCTGAGTGTACTTGGGTATTCATCATTCATCGTTTTTTGTTCGAGTTATGTATTTGAATGAATATAACTTCTTAAGAACACATGACGTTAATTTGTCAAAAAAATGGAATCTAGTGTGATGAAATTTAATATTTTGCCGGCGTCGGTGGTGTAGTGGTAAGCGTGACTGCTACTGGCACCCCAGTGGGTCCATGTTCAATCCCAGTCGACGTCGGTGGTTTTTCTGAGGCGAAAAAAAAATCTTGGTCACGTCTTCCTTCGGAAGGGAAGTAAAGCCGTTGGTCCCGGTTCATAGTCATGAGTCGTTAGGTAGGGTCCAGGTGGTGGAGTCGTCTCCTTGGCGTCGGTGATTGTCACCATGTGAGGAAATAGGCCGACGAAAAATAAAAAAATAAAAAAAAATCAATGTTTTGTGTCAAGTGAACGGAATTTGTATCAAGTGAACGGAAGTCATTATTTTCACCGATTTGATTAGAGCATTCTCAGATTTGAGTTTTAGAAAAAAGTTTGTACCCTAATGTGATTAGTTTCGGAATAGCGTACAAACTGACTCTCTTTGAAACATTCCTACCCCTCTCGTTAGTTTACACTGTAAACGGCCTGTACCCATTAATGGGTAAAAATCTACCCATTTTTTGATAGTACATGAAGCTGTCAAAAAAATGGGTACTTTCAAAATCAAAATAATGCATACTAACTACCCATTTTTGATTTTTAATGACAGACCAAAAGATGGGTATTTTTGTACCCATTATTGGGTATGAAACTTCTTAGCAGTCTCCTGGCTCGCTTTGTATAGTTGAAAGTGAGGTGTTCGAAAAATAAAAAAACTTTGCGTCGGAATCCAGTCCACGAAAACGCGTGAAATATGGAAGAACTGAAGGTTAAAATGGATAGCAAAAGCTTCCAAAAACTTAGAGGTATAAATCGAACTTCCGAGTATATTTTAATTCCAGAGCGTAGAATTCAAGCTTTCATCAAGTTAACGTCAACATTATTTAAATCTTATCAGATTTATTCCACGGAAGTCTTCAGAAAATGTTTGGGCGTTGTCGAAATCTCTCTGGACCATATCGATGTGATGACCATTTCAATGAAGCACTTGATCGTCGACGAGATATTTGCCGATGTGAAAACTCCCGAACGAAACTTGTCTTAACTAAGAGGTGAAAGGCCCTGAGGCCTAAAGGTTGCCGTTATGAACTAATATACAAATACAAATACAATTACAGTAATTGCGATCTATTATATTTGTGGTAATGTTTACTATTCAATATCACAACAAAAAAACACATCACGAAAAATTCACAAATCAAAAACATTTTTGTGTTGACAGGTCAACATAACCGGCCTCCTGGCAGGATCGCCAGGTCACAACATTTTGAAAAATGAGTATTTCATACTCATTTTTTAAATAACTAATGTTTTGTAAAATGGGTACTTCATACCCATTTGCCAAATAACAAAACATTTTGGAAAATGGGTAAAAAATACCCGATAGCCTGACGTACAGGCTGTTTACCCATTAATGGGTAAAATCGTTTTACCCATTAATGGTTAAACCAACCTGTACGTCATCATTGTTACCATTTTCAAAATGTTTGTTGTTTTGACAAATGAATAATATTCCATTTACAAACGTGGATATTTAAAAATAGTGTAATCTCATTTTTCAAAATGTTGACAACGTCTACCGAAATTATTGACCTGTCAACACAAAATATTTTGATTTGAATACTAAATGTGTTTGATATTGATAAAATAACATTACCACAAATATAGTCTATTATAACAGTATGTTGTATTGTAACAGGCCTCAGGCCTATAACGAATTAAGACAGTTTCATTCGGAAGTTTTCATCATTAATGATATAGTCAAGCGACATTTTCTGTACGTGGGCTCTGACAAGATTCGACGTTAACCTGCCAGATACTTCTGCTCGGAGATTCATTCATTTTGGGCTTATCATTGATTCTTCCATATTTCATTCACTTACTGACACTAGAACTTTTCGGCAATGGTTCATGCCCAATGACAGATATAATCTCTGAACAATAAAATAGGCAGATAGTATGTAACTGTTTTAATCTCATTTTGGGCTTTTCTTATGAAAAATGGACTGCCAGCAGGCCTGGCAAATATTTTGGAAGGGCTTATTTCAAGGAGTCAATTTATGTTTGTGTAATATATGGCTCTACAAATGCTGTCAGTCGGTGGTGACAGTCATGAACTGAATTTATTTGTTGCATCGTTATTTCTTTCAAAGATGCTGTTGATCTCCTGCTGTTCATGATGACCTTCAGAATTTCTCGAAGACGCCGTCGTCTGGGATGATCCCTGGATGGTAACGCTGCTGCATCAACAGCAATATAAGACACGATCGTGTGTTCTGGTGTATTCATTCATTTCAATGTAAGCGGTGATGAACTGAACATCGATATTTCATCGTTAAATCTTCAGTTGATTGATTGTTATCAACATGTGCAAGCTCTGATGATTTCATGAATATTTTCATGGCTACAGTATTTTACAATGAACAAACATAGATGCATTATATTATTTGCCATACAATATTTCATCAATTTACCTTATACAATATAATGTGAAAAAATTAAGATATGGCAATACAGATCAACATGTGATCCCGAATTATAGATCCTTTGACCACTGGTATTATTTGTAATCCGAAACAAAGCCTTGCAAACAGCTTCATTGTAAATATCGATCATAAAAATCAGGCCTGTGTCAGACAAGTCAAATATTTAGATGTACAGTAGGCATTCAACCCATTGTCTGCATCACTATATAGTTTCACGCTCGCGGCCTGATTCAAGTTTCTTCTGCTATTGGTCTATAACATTCACTAGATGCAAAATTCATTAAATAACCTTGTAATTAGCCACTGAAAGGTTTAATTTCATAACGTACATATGAAGCGATTTTAATGCAACCAGCTGTAATGGTTCCTGTTTGTAATGACCATTATGAAGATAGCCTTATGAAATTTATTGTTATCATAATTAGCTTGTAAACTCTGAACTATGCACATTCTATTTATATTGGCACTGTGATGTAAATATGATCATGCTACATTACCGTCGCAGCGAAAATTACATATGGATGTAAATCTTCATTGACTATCGTACTGGTAAATTTCTATAATCGAGCAACAATTGGCTAATTCAAAGGAGACGATTTATATTATGAAAAAACTTTTGGGAAATCTTAGTGTGCACCGAGTCCTCGAGACAGCCAAGTAAACGAAAACGTGTTACAGGCGCGCTTTTTGCCTATCACATATTAATACGCACGTAATCAGTCATGAAAACCATTAGGTATAATTTATAAGACGACTTGGTAAATCATAAAACCAACTCGAAATCTATTCTATGGACATGCTAATCCAAATTTCATGAAGTTTCATAAAGCCTAGCAGACCTCGATGATTTCCTCTTTTTGGCAAGTATCTGGAACTGGATTTCAGACCACATCTTCAAGTAATTGCTAACTCCAGTATTTTGACCTTTCAACATGCGTCGCATCTACAGACCTATGAAGAGAAGATTAGATCAACATCATTTAGATATATTATACATTTTGTTATTTGTTATGCCCTGTGAATTTCTTTTACCATACAACCTCTACATTAACATGTGATGTTCTGTATTAATTACTAAAGGGCTGTGTCAGTCTGGCTTTGGCATATGCAGCAAAAAATTGTTCTTGAAAATTACTTGACTGTGACTCTGTGTTTCCTGTTTCGAATACTACCTCATAATGCACTCCTTCAAACTACTCTATTCCACATGGCTTTTCTCTTCTGACTACAGCGCCAAGTACTACAGGCCTCATGTGATAATTATTTCCTTCTCAAAACAACGTAGTGTTACCTATGGGAGAACAAAGTGTCAACCGCCTATTCAACATGTGATATTTGGCCTTTCAGCTCTGATCATATATGACTGTATAGAATTGTTATATAGTTGAGCAAATATGTAACAGCCAAATTGATGCATGTAAGGAAATGATTCAAATGAACTGGACATCAACATTTCGTTGTTTTGTTTTCAGGCCATCACTGAAGATATTTGAAGTTGGGCTGTAGTGAAACGGAAGAATTTTTGTGTCTGACGGGTGAATGAAGGCAATGAGGAAAACCATATGCCCACCGCCGGACCTGATCTGTAATCCAGGTCCCTTGCAAGTGTGTGAGTACTAGAGCAGGAATTTGCCTGAGCGTATAAGAGCAAAGTCACTGCTGATGATCTATCATTTGCCTTGTAGTGTTAATCCATCTCGAATGAAGCATCGAATAAATAGTTTCTCGATCTTGATGGCTGTGTGGCTCGTGAACATCTGGAACCTCTTTCCGTGAATGTTCTTGGAGCATGACACCATCCCAGAACTGACAATCGTTCTTGTGTGGATGCGGACGACACAGATTAGTCAATCGTTGCCGTAATGACTCGGTATCTGGAACTGTTGGAAACTCTTAACAAATCGTCTTCAAATCCTCATATTTCTGCGACGTTTGTGCTATGCAGCCAGAGTTTCTTCATGTTTTCTGTCTGATGTATGCGGCTGTAATGCGGCTGACCTTCATCAATGATTCATCGGCAGGTAGATGCCTTATCCTCTTATCGGCGGTTGCGTATTCTTCTTCTGTTATTTATCTTAAGTGCAAGCAGCTTCACACTGAAAAATGGACCTATTAAATACTGACGCTAAACGCTGGTTAAAGCCTAGTTCTAATTATGTAACATTCAGCTTCCTCTTGCCAGTGGTGATACCGGCCATTGCAGCAAATTCATGCTCTTCTCGAAACTAGTGTGTGATTCCTGCCTTTGCACGTGGCAGTCGAATTCCTTGATGAAACAGGACATCAAGATTTCTAGCACCGAGAACATACCAAACGTGATGACATTCTGTTGAATATGGCAGGTAATCAAACCATTTCTTTCATTATGACACGACTAGCAACTTCAATCCTTCACTGCGAAACGCATGGCAAAGGAAAGAGGTAAGCACGTTATGAACAGAGATTTCAAATCCGCAAACTCGTGTAATTTTATCTGAAAAATTATATGTCAAAGGAATAATGACAACAGTTTTCAGTTGTCATCAGATGAAAAAGTTAACCTTGAAATCAAGTCGATTTTGTAATCTCAAAAGTAACGTAATCATCCTCAAGTAACTACAGAAAATGAATATAGATTAAAAGAATGGAATAATATCAACAGGTATGAATATCGTGTAAATCACTAAAGCCGTACTCCATAGTAAAAACGGCAGATGTTCCCTCTCCAGGCTAACTCAGATCTCAGTCATAATCAGCATCGTTGCATTTTGCTTGCAGTCTGTACGATAAACATTACTGGCCGTCGGTACCAGAAGTAATCTGGGCCTCAGCAGGCCAGGCCTGTTCTTTGGCGGTCGTCAGCTATCACCCGCGAAATCAAACCTGCAATCAACCATCAGCCAACCCCGCCACGCTAACGCGTGTCTTGTAACTCCGTTCTGCTAACGCAACAGTAAACCCTGGCCTGTAGTGCTCGTGGTTTGACTTTCAGTTTGCCGTGATGCTCGGCAAACGCCTGTTCCGTGCCGTGGTTTCTTATTTATTAATACAACCGAGCCGACACAGCCTGCGCCCGCTATTGGCAAATATAATTTTAGAATCATCAATACTGAGTGCTATGTATCACCACTCGGCTCGTGCTTTTCAAAACGGCAGTAATGTAATGCTGGCGTGTGATATTCTGCGAGTTATCAGCGACAGAATGATGCCGCTGATATGTGCAGTCAAATTTGTCTGTTCTGGGCACATAATGAATAGCAAAATCGTACCCTTTTCCCCGGATGATGCTGGTGGCCTGCTTTCACGCTGTTTGCCTCGGCCATAATTTCC